>JAQGAA010000176.1:0-28787 GCA_034696425.1 Isotoma viridis
AATAAAGTAAAATAAAATAAAATACCAAGTGTTTCAACTTATAGTGGCTTAACTTACGGCTAAATGTGGAAATTTACATGCTATGCTACCCAAACGCTCTTACTTAGTTTGTTGCTTGGTTTACGATTCGAGAATTTCGAGGTAGAAACAGCTAGTGAATTTGATCATATGGGAATTGCTCCATGAAGGGTTTAGAATCGTAAAATTTATACATACCCTTGTTATCTCTCTCTCTCTGTCTCTGTGTTTGAATATTCGAATATACAAACTTCCCTTCAGTGAACCAAGGCCAGTTTGGGTTATACATACTCTCAAGAACCTTGTTTTAAACTACATATACGGCCCTGATTTTAAGGCAAAGTAAATTGTCACAAACCAATTTGGCTTGTGACACCCAGGAAATGAATATAAACTGCGAATTTTGCATAATCCTAATTGGAAAGTGGAAATCGTCTATGTATGATGATGATCATATGAAATAAGCATGTAGGGATGGCTTCTACTTTTATTAGATCGTCCAACCGATCCTTTTAACCAGGTTTGCCATTCTTGGATACAAAATCTAGATCACACAGACGCTTAATTCCAATTCCTCTGTGAAATGATACTTCATATATACTTGATGTTATGTTGTGTTGTATTGGTACCTCTCACACAAGAGTAAGAGTCAACTCAACTGTAACAAAATAAAATAGAAGAGAGCCATAACCTATGATGATTTTACCAATAGTTGGCAAAAATATTTGCTATCTACTTCAATTCGAAAAAAAGAAGCAAATATTTGCTCTTAAAGTTTCCTCTTTTAGTTCATCCCTTAAAGCAAATAACTTTGTGTTGCATTTCCTGCCAAATATTTTATGATGTTGGAACTACAGCTTAGAATTAGAATCAAAAGTCTAACCTCGTCGGTACCTTTATATAATGGTGATGTACTTTCTTAAGACTGTTTCAGCTTGTCTTCTGCTAGAGATTTCAAGTGAGTCTTATTAGCTTTGAGTCAGTATATCATGAGATTATTAACCATTTCGTAATATAATAAAAAGGATTTCTCTTTTAGTCACTCTCCTACTACTCCAGTCTGGCATAAACTTATCTTTTTAGTGCTAGTGTTAAGACCTTAATCTCAAATGGACAAGAAAATTTACCTGAAATGAAGCCAAGATTTTAGAATAACCGTTTCCAAGAACCGTATCATCTTTAGGGTATTTCATAGTCTTGGCGATTTCTTCAGCAGTCCCCCCTCTCGCACCGATTTTAACCATAGCCACCACAGCACTAAGACTAAACGGAGAGTAAATCAGATTCTTTGGATGAGATTCTTTCAAGGCCTGAGTGTAATAAAAAATAAAAGATCATCATTATATTATAAAATAAGAAAATTCCATTACAACAAATCCTTTTTTAATTGCTCATTTTAAGTGTAAAATTAACTTATGTAGGTTAATAGTCTCGAGTAAGAAAAACTTTAGTAGTTTTAATACATATTCAGTCTATTCTATATACATCTTTTAATTCCATTTATTCCTATTTTTCTCTTACTGTGAACATGTCAGCCGAAAAATCAGAGTTGGCTGAGGCAACAGCCTTGACTTCTGGAACATCTTTTAGGGCGGCCATTGTTCGGTTCGGTAATTCGGTTGGTTCTTGGTAGCACCAGACGACAGTTAGAAGTAGAAGTAAAAGTAGACGTGGAGAGACCAACAGGGATAGAATTTCTGACTCTTTTTCTGGATCAATTTCTGGACAAGATCCAAATCAGGAAATCTTGCTGGAGAACTTTAATAGCTGATGGTACTCTATATATAATGTTATATGTCTCGTTTAATAATAATGTTAAGTCAGAAAAGTCCTCCTAGGTAGGTAGCTATATGTATGTTTTATAATAATATCTACTTGTAGGTTGGTGGTACTGTATGGGGTAGAGTGAATACACTCTTGTATAGATAGACCGTTTCACAATCGCTTGAGAAAGTCTTTTTACCAAAGAAGAAAGAATTGCTTTCTTTTTGCTGATTACGAGTCTCTCACTAACTACAGTTGTCCTTCTGTATTTCGATCCTTGGCAGTTAGTTGTCTCTGCAATTCAATTTAAGACCGTTTCATGAATTTAATTTCAGACACGTGTACAGCATTCCTAATGTAATAATATTATTGGCTAGCTTTTATTACTGAGATCTTTTGGTACTTTATAGCCAAGCGTTTTATTTTTTCTTTAGGAAACCTTGCATGACATGAATTACAGAATAGATTATTTGCTGATTTGTACAAGGAAGGAATTAAAAGAATTAAAATCAAAATCACAGTGTTTGTTCTCTAAAACTGATTTTTAATCAGCTTCAAAGTTATAAGCCAAAGTGGAATAATTTATGCCGAAAATTTTCAATGAAAAGTACAGATCTGAGCCATTGCTGGGACATACAATCTGCTATTCTGCATCGTGTATGTACTACGACTACGTATAGTGTAGACTCACTTCCGACTTTCACTCTAAGCTTTCTCCATACAAACGACTGCATACTCTATCCATGGCTATTTCTCTTCCTTATTTTTGTTTAAAGTTACAAGGTTTTCGTTTTTTTATTTATTTTCAAAATTCGAATTAATTTACTTGAAATTAATCTTTTAAAATAATGTATTTTCTAAAATTATATAAAAAAAACTTTTCAAAAATTGTAACTCTTTCACTTATAAATATTTCTAATTGAAACTAAAAGTAATAAGTTGAAATATTATAGCCTTACCAGATGCAAATGCAAACCACAAAAACGCTCTTACTTTACAAAATGCTTTTAATAAACTGAAAATGAAACCATATGCATTCTAACCTTAAATAGAATCTGTGAATAGAAATATACAAATGAGTCAGTCTATCCAGTTACTACCACTACCTAGTGTTGCCTATCAAATTACTTCACCACATTAAACATTAGCTCAATAATAGTAATAACAATACATGCTTACAATTCTACTTTGATGATCTCACCACAATATATTATAAACACCAGCCACTCACACTAAGCCAAGTAATGTAAGTAAAACCACCTACACACATTTATTTATATTATTATTTTTATTATAATTCGGGAACAATATCTTTCCAAGCCGGATTTACCAAAAACTATATACCAAGTTATATAACAAAACCTTATTTTGACATTTGTCTGGTTGGAATGAGTCTCTATGAGATTTTGTTATGTGATGATGAAAGTCATACTACCTTCAAAAACTAAAGATTCTCACAATAGGAAAACTCAAATGATTCACCTAGCTCGCGCTAGCTTCATAAGCAACACCCTCTTATTTACAGTGCCGTATATTTTCGGTTTAACGTTGTTACTTAGAATTATACCCCTGGGGGATGTACTTTTTGAACAAGGATTAAAAAAAAGAAGTTTTTTATATTGAAGAATATGGAAATAAAGTTTTGTATGGGTAAAAATCTAAAATATTAGCTACGTGGCTCATATGCCAATGAAATATCATGTTGGGTGCATGTTAAATGCTGGATGCAGTTGGATGTGGGAATTCGAGAACAATTCCTTCACTTTCTGCTCGTGATGGAAATGATGATGGGAATGAATAGAATGTATTGAGAAATGAATAGAATGGATGATTGAAGAGGTTTTTGTATGTAATGTCATAAATGTGGAAAAGTGAGTTGGAGAAATTTGTTTGCTAAAATAATATTATTTTGTGGATTTTGGTGGTACTGCTGGGGTTTGAATAGCAGCTTATAGTTAAAATTAAATGGTTTTGTTTTTCTATAAGGGGAATCATCTCATAAAGTGAAGAGGCCTTTAGTATATAAAACGGTAATGTCATAAAAGGATTAAAGGGATTAATTGGCTTGGGTGAGAAATCAAATAAACAACTTAATTTTCCCTTTTGTTTGAACAGGAATTAAATTGATTAATACCATGTACACGAAAGTCCTATCTGCATTGCATAAACTAAAAAATTATACAGGCAAACTATCTGAATAGGAAATGTAATACGTCAAAAAATACGAACAATAAAGACTTTACAAACCATTAATAAGATATTTACGAGGACCTCAAATTTTGATGATAATTTCAAAATTTTATAAAATTTAAAGCAGTTGATTAATTCTAAAAGTTCAGTAATTCATTAGATATTCTGTAACAACTAGTTCTCACCTTAATGTCAAATTAAACATCACAGAAATATAAGATCACAAACACATGTTTCACAAAGTGCATGCTATTTCTTAAGCAAACTGTACCCACTTTTTAACAAAACATTTTAAAAGTCCCAAATACAATTTGACACTCTTGCTGTAATTTTTTTCAAAATAAAAATCGTCAAGTAATATTCACTCATAAACTGTTAAGAATTTAATCCTAAAGTTTTGTCCGTACACGCAACTTTCCCCAAAACTCTCTTCAACAATACCAATGATAGTCAGTATCAAATCCCAAAATAGGAATAAAGTTAAAAAACTAGAGTTTTACATTACCATGCCCCATATATAAAGTGTATACACACACATACACAGTACACGGTAAATAAGATTAATGAAGACAGCACTTCAACCAGTATTAGATTTCTTGTTGGGACTAGTAGCCAATTCTCAATAAGTGAAAGTCTTCGTGGAGAAAGCTAAGGCTAAAGACTTGAACGTATTACATTAGAGAGAGGTGGTGGTAGACTGGTGATAGTGGCAGTGGTAGTAGTAGGTAAGGAATTCCTACTCTTACTCCAAGCTCTCAAACTTTAACCCATACTTTCACCAGTGCAGTCACCTACTCTCTAGAATCCCTCTCTGTCTCTCAGAACCAGAGTTGGCTTTAACAACTTGAACCTCGGATTCAGCATCCAAGCCAAGGAACATCACAAAACTAACTCAAAAAAGACCCAACACTCACTACAACAAGATCACAACTACAACAGGAGGAGCAAATTCTTGAGCATCTTCGAGTTATTTCCTGAACAGAAGTAAAAGTCTACGAACTACGAGTTGCCTTACAACATGCACACACACACACACATACATACTACTTTCAAATATACAGATGCTTTTAGGTAGCTAAGTTACTGAATATCACTACCACTACCCAGCATGATAAGGAATCACTACTACTACTACTGAATACAACTACCAAGCAATGCTACTACTGACTAGTAGTTACTACACTACTCTGCCTTTTTGAAATGTTCAAGTGGATTCTCGGAGTTCTTTCACAGACGGAACTTCCGCCTCGTTTGTCCCGAAATATAAGAATTCAGTCCGGGTTTGCTACTATTGCTTTGCTCCTCTCTCTCTCTCTCTCTTTCTTTTCTAAGGACTTGAGAGTTGTCTTGATAGTCTTTCTTGAAGTCTTGGGTCTTGAATCTTGAGCTGTTGTACATCAGCAGCATCTCTTAAAGAATCCTCATCGTTTTCACTATTACTTCCATGATGTAGCTGCTTTCTATTCTTTTGTCTGTCCAAGGAATTCTACGAAGGTTTTTCACCAAGCAAATTGTTATTCTCTCGCAACACCACCAACTACCATAGACCACCAATACCACCACCACCACTAGCATTACTGAATATACCACTGGCACTTTATACCTTCCACACGCTCAGCGTTCCACTTCAAGGATCTTAGATATGTACTAGTACTACTAGTACAGTCGTAGGACCTACCAAGGAAAGAGAGTTTTACTTGACTTGCTGCTTTTTAAACTAAGACCTTATTTTATATTCTTTTAGAAAAAAACGTCTATCTTGTAAAGACTCTGAAATATTCTTCCACCACCACCACCCACATAGCAAAATGAGTTGTGTTCTTACATCGAAAAAGAGAAAATACATTTGTAAACTGAACTGGAGCCTAAGATCCTATGCATTCTTGTACAAATAAATGTATTAAGTAGAAGAAAAAAACATTGTAGACATTTGTTAAACCTTTACAAGTACCCTTACTTTCTCCTTATTTGGAAAGATATCTGATTCGTGAAAAATACAACAGAATCTATTTATCTAAATCAGTTCAAGTAAACGCGTATCATTTGATGATTATCCACCTGAAGTAAGTAAACCACAATCTATATAAGCTCATCATATACTCTTGAACCAATCGAAATAAGCCAATAGAAATTTTGTCTTATTATTGTAAGAGATATGTGCATATATATTCCTACAAGCTCAAAAGATTTACAGACACTTGACTTCAAATCTCTTGATAGGATTAGATTTACCTATTTTCAACTACTACTACCATGACCACCACCACCACCAATACCTTCATTTCATAAGGGTACATCATAGAAATACTATTACCAAGTACAAGGCTATATATCATTCCAAATAATTGTATAATGTTATAAAAGGGCAGTAAGGGCACCTCGTGCTGTCTCTTCTTTGGTGAAAGCAAATGCATTACAATAGCACACTTTTTTATGACTACACTCTATCTACTACTAGGAGACAACTAGTTTGAACAATAGTAACAAAGTTACACCAAAAGCAAGCTTAAGCATGAAGGAACACAAAATTTTACTTGGAGTCACACAACACTGATTCACTAATGCATTGCGCAATTACATAAGCGTAACTCTTAAAGAGAGCCAACTAACAATCTATATAGGTATGTATAGTTGGTATCATTCTAGAAATATTTGTTACAGAAGTGGATGATGTAAGTTTCATATACTTTTAGTTTTAGCTTGGGTAATACAATATTATTATTAGATGATGCGAGCGATGGCAAAATGTATTAGTGGCTGGTTACCTTTCTCCCTACCACTAGGACTACCACCACGAGCCAACACCAGACCACCATCACCACTAGTACTACTACCACCACCAATATTATCATCACCAGGATGAAGTGAAAGTATGAAGTAGTGAAAGCATCACTAGTAGTAGTACCTAATAGTGTAGAAAGTGGTAAATAGGATAAAACTATTTTGTTCTATACACTTGGTTATATGCTAATCTTATATTAAAGTAGTTGATACCATGCGGCTTACTGCTAAAGTAAATCTATTGACATCTTCGGGTGGCATCATCATCATCATCTATCTCTTAGCTTTCATTCCCAACCAGCAGCAGCCCAACTTCCCAGACAACTTATTCAGAGACTCTCTCTCTCTCTGATGTCATTTTGTGTATCTTATCCTATGGCTCATTTCATGTTATGCAGATGCTTCACTTACTCACGCAGCATATCCTAGGCTAAAAACTTTAGGTAGGTTTTGAGGAGTAAACTATTCGATTTGGTTCAAATGGTTTACCGATAAGTAACCTAGTTTTAGCTTTTGTGGAGATCATATGTTAAATTTTGTAAAGGTAAATCACATTTTGGTTACTTTCTACTTACGTAACTGATCATGGGTGAGTGATCAAGGTGACACTGACATGTTTGAAATTGTTTACAACTGGAGGAATATAAAAGCTGTCACTCTTTGTAGATATTATATTAAAACTTAATTAAATTAAAGCCTTTCCTTTTTGTGCACATTGTTTAATTTCCTGAGGGTAGTATAATAAACTATAAAGTTAAAATTTGACGTGGGTTATTGAAAAATACATATATACTGCTGTTCTTAAGCAATTGCGTTTCATACATAAAAACAGACAAAAAATATGGTTTAATAAGACCAGGCTTAAGCTAAAAACAAAATTCCTGACAAAAATTATGAACACCACGAATTCGTGGTTTTGCGACACATTTTCAAGTACAAAATGATTATACCTCACTTTTCTCCTTTGTGCTACAACCCACACTTTATATCCTGGAGGGTAGAAACAACCTTACGCAATTAAGTCAAACCCTACTACCACTACTGAACTACTTCCCAATCCCCACTTGATGTAATTCCTAAAAGCATATAACATCAACGTCTCATGTAGACTAGAAAAGCTTTTATCAGATTATTTATTGACTTCCATCCAAGTGTTGGCTTAGATAACCCACGCTTTCACCACCATGGAACTTTTTCCCTTCCAGTATCTTAATATATTAGGAGTAAAAATTAACGATAATTTGACAGGACAGATGATTCTGTTGGATTGTGGACATTGTGAGTGTCATTTATAAAGAGCTTCTGTAATAATCTCTGTCCTTTGTCTAATACCAAAAACTTCTTTCGTAAATGATATTATTGCTGATCTAGCTTGGACTCGCTTTCCCCCTCTCTCTTATCAAAAACCTTATCCAACGAGTAACCAGTTGACGATGATATTGTTATAAAGTCAGTTCACCAACTTATGAAAAATAAGGATTTACACACTATATTATAAGCATAGTATAATACATTAGGTATTTTATATAGACAATCCAATCTGGACTGAAGCCATTATCGATTTAGTCTTAACCATCGATATAGATATATATAGCATATTCAAGTAAAAGTCATTTCATGATAGAAACACGATAGTGGTGGTAGCAGTTAGTAGCTTTTGGCTGCGTGACACAGTTAAGGTTTACTGGACTGTTTTTCGGGTCACAAAATCCCGTTTATAACCTTTCGATCAGAATATAACTCACATAATGTTTGCCAATACGAAACTCTTCCATTACAAGTCCTACAGTTTACAGATGTACTTATTACTCCTACTATTGGAAATTTCCTTGAGTATCATTCATACCAGCCTCAGCAGCATCCAATTCCAAATCAGCAACCGTAGATTTGCTGGGTACGCAACCATGCAAAACTAAAAAAAAAAGTTTTACAATTTAGAGACGAAATATACTCGAGAAGGAGTCGCATTTTCCATTTATTTACAACTCTTGTTGCCTTTTTCTATTAGACAATGGAAAAACTGGGGGTTCAATTAATGAAAGAAAAGTATCTAAGACAATTGTCGTCGACAAGGAGCCTCGACTACTGAAGACTTTTTCTAAACTCAGACACAAACCAAAGTTCACAAGTCACCACGGGCCATGCTCAAGATGTTGCCACGAAGCAACTGCATCTCCCAATAAGTATATACTATATACAGACTTAGGTAACCCGATTTACTTGTACCAAATAGAAGTGAACTCAACCCTTACTGTTTTTCTGGGATTTAGTTGCCGTGCATACTTTCACCCCGACTTTTAGTATCTGCCAAAAGTACATTGTAGCAGGAATGGGAAAAAACCTGAAAGCAATTGGGATAAAAAATCTTGTAAAAAACTTCTTTTTTTACTCTGAGAAATGTTTATAACTCATAGCAAGATGTGACTCTCGTGGCTTTGCTTGGCGTAGCGTATCTCTCTTGAAGTCTCGTAAAACGAAATAGTTTTCTGGGCTAAATAAATGGCATGACTGGTTGAAAGAATACACTTGCTTATCATCAATGCAATACCAATATAAAATTGTAGAAAATAACATAACACAACATGCCTCCTTAGCTTAAACGGTCATTGTCATTGTTCAAAGTACGTAATATAGATAGAGAGAAAGCGATTCATATTGTACAGAGTGAGTGTAAGCACACACACACATGGGGAAAGAATTTATATTCTAAAAGATTCAGCTTGTCTGTATGGATTCTTTTATTCTAAGCTATTAAATATTCTTTGAGATGGTGGTGGTGGTGGTGATGCCACTACTACTGTGTGTACTACTTTGTATGAAAGAGTTTTTCTCGAACTATGAAGGAGGAAAGGGAAAGAATCGTTTAAGATAAATTTATCGAAGACATTTATGTCTTCAAGCCGGCACTGGCTATCTGATTTGAAAAGAGAGTTGGACTCTCTCTATTCCTAGTATAAGTGGTGGTAAGCCGTAAATGGGTATGATGGCTGGGGATGTTTGAGTCTATTGGAATTGAAGATGTAGTTAAGTTTTGTATGATGTGAGAGAACTTTATTCTCTTGATGGGTTGATGTCTACATATTATAAAGTTTTACAAGGTTAGAGGTCAAAGGGGGTTCTATAGGGTTTTATGAGGGTGGTCTTTTACAGAATTTAATAAACCTGTCGTGGAAAAAATTGTAAATTAAATTTTAAGAAGAGGTCACATATTGAAATCTGTTGTAATCAAGTAAGGAATCGAACTATTTATCAAAGTGTTTTTGTAACTTTTATCTTCAAAATGTACGAATCTCTTCCAAAACTCATGCTACTCTAGCTTAAAATTTACAAATGCTAACATTACCAAAAGACATATTTGAATTTTAAGTGGAACCATGTAAAGTGATGAGTGCTTCCTCATGCATGACATGTAATATGATCATGCTTTTATAAACACCTTATGAAATGAAATATGCTCTGGTAAAAACCTTCAATCAAATATTGGTGGTATATATTTCAGGATATTATGTCAAACCTTAAAATATTACTCTCCATACTACTTATATACCTTTTTTTTAGTTTTTTATTTTCCTTCAAATATGCAGGACTATACTATCACACTACTACTACTGTCTCAATCAATAATACTGCGGAGTATGGTGGTGAAAGTATCTAGATAGAGAAAGTGCGGATCTTGCATAAGAGCCATTTGTCTCTCTTTTCCCCAATACTGCCTACCAGTATGGAAGATATTACCCCAACCACTATGCATGCACGTAACGTAGTGTGTAAACTTATACAGAGAAGCACTATTATGTAATGTAATGTCATGCGATATATTATGTAAACTGTTGTACATATATGGAAACATGCCTACTACCAATGTACGTTGTTATTTTCTCTGTGTAATGGATGATGCTCCTTATCTTTTGTATTACATTTATGACCATTTATAAATTCCGTGTAACTTTTTTACCTTAAAGTACACTATACTTATACCCGCTGGTCAAATAACAAAAACTCATTTTGAACCCTACTAGTTTATGAACAAACCCTTCTATCTATCTACATACTTGTATTCACAAGGTATAAAATACTTTAGTTTCCCACAGGACATTGCATCTCATCTCAAAAGACCACAAAGATGCGACTTTCTCCTTAGAATTCTGAATAGATAGCTAAATCTCACTTTCACTTGCAACTGATACACACCGCTACTTTCACTCTTGCCTTGGTTCTTTATGTAATGTAAACTGGACGGATAGATACCAGGAAACGAAATCTCTTACTACAATCTGGAAGAATCTGGTTGAATAATAATGACCCCTTCGGCCAAAACAAGTCAGAGAACATACCATCCATATCATATACCACCACCACTACCAGAGATGATGCACGATTGCAGTTCATTCTAAATTGTATTGTACAATCCGCCCTATTGTAGTCTCTTTCGGTTTGATAATAATATTTCCTATTGTTAGCTTCCTCTTGGTTCTTTTCAAGTGTTTCTTGACGGTTTCCATAAAAGAACCTGCCATATCCTTATGTACTACGTTAACCAGTAGGAGAAATGACTTCTACCAAGATGATTGGGTTAGCGAGGTCAAATAGCACATGTTATCCACACCGTAGGTAGTAGATACCAGAAACCAAAACCACAGAGTAGAGGCTTCATTTCACTCAAGTCCCTCGAGGGCTACATACACTCTCGGACTTTGGATTAATTAACTGTGAAGATTAGGTTCGCCTCCCATCTTACATTCATAGTCAGTAGTGATCCCGGTTCACTGACACTTTTGTCATAGGTACGTACACGAACGAATTAGTTGTAGTCGAGGCAAGCAGAAAAGGTGACATCAATTCTATCATCAACTAGCCATACAAACTAATGCCAAGCTAAAACCAACCCACGAAATGTAATGAAAATTCAGCCTAGATGAGGTTCATCCTGGAATGTCTGATTAGATTGAGGATAGCAGCTACTCATTCGTTCATTTTGGACATGATATATATCCCTACCTAGCCACCACGTCTACAACTACCCCCAGATCACGATCGTGATACCTTGTAATATTTAAACTTCACTCCAACACATCAAGTTATTTAACCTTCGTGCATACAATCCTCCCTGACATTGACATATTACCGTATATCAATCAATTAAATCTGATCCCTTAAATTCTCCCAAAGTGCAAATTCATACTTAAACTCTCCACTAACAATAATATGACTTTCTCCAGCAAATGTTCCACACGAGTCAAAACTTTCATAAAGCTAACCAAGTTCCCAAGTAATAATCATTCTACTCATAGGATAATGCTATTACCATGACATAAATGAATCGTGCAAAGCCCTAAACCCACACGACCCTTAATAACTAAAAGCAACACACGACACCCAGTCCGTTTCACTTGTCGACCCAAAACAAAAATCCAACCCATCAGACTATTACCTTCCGGTAGATAAACTCAAACAAACATTTATAAACCCAGTAAGCAATATTATAACGACCGAAAAATAAAGAATGTGTATTCAAAAAATGTAAATTACTAATACCTCACTCTCTTACACCCTAACCAGAACTTGGATTCACTCTAATATAACATTGTGTATAAAAAATAAAGCGCAAGTGTATATATATGTTGTTTCAGTATTAATCCCGATTTTTGTTTTCACCATCCACCACCATCCAACCAGGGAAAGAGCACCTAAGCTAATGCAACTCAAGTGCCGAAATAGTACCGATATGCCAGGAATTATATCATAAAATAAAATCCTAATGTACAAAGTACTCTTTGGGTCGTTGCACTAACTTCTGTTATGTATACGGCACTAATGCAACTCTTTTATATATTATATATGAGCATCTTCAATGTGTAGTAAAAAGAAGAAGCAAAAAAGCTATCTTAGATGAAGAAGAAGACGAAAAAGTAAGCTTTAAAAATCTGCCTTGCCTTGCCCCTTTTAAGGAACAAAAAAAACACCACAATGCGGAAGACGACTTGCCTAGTGTGTGTTGTGGGTGCCTATGGACGTTTGAAATAGAGTGTACAGTTGGGCATAGACAACTTTCACCAAGAGAGAAAGCAAAGTATCTTTTAAAGTAAAACATCACATTAGATCTTGTACGTGCATTCATTTTCTACTGCGGCACTTTCATTTCATATCCATATGGAGTTACGACAACGAATACTCTTCTAGAATCCCTACGCTAACTTTATTCGTATGAGAGTGTGTAGGCTCTATGTATGCACGGCGTATCAAATTAGAACGGTTATAGTTCTTGGAGAAAGAGATAGAAAGGTAGCGTGATATTTCAGCTCAAGTTAACTTTTTGTGGACGAATGGGTACAGAAGAGACTTTAAATTGTATGAAGGTATATGTACTCAAAACCAATTATCGTCAATATGGTAGGTGGAAAGGTACCTTCTTCAGAGATAAATTCCTCAATTATTTGGCATATTGACTCAAGTCAAGACTCGCACTTAGAGATTTGGATTGATTAACTACGAAGGTTGAGTTTATTGAAAAGCTCCACGTGCCATGAAGAAATCAACACAAGAAGAAATGCATCTTTATATAATCGAGTAATATAAGAAAGCATACATGAGTTTAATGAAAGATTGATTAGATCTTGAGGTATTTTTTAATGAGAAATAAAGTTGTTCTAACAAAAAAGTCCATTATCGGGTATATCGGGTTCAAATTTTGTGGAAAAAGTTTTAAACCCGATACCAAATCGTCACGATTTCCATTTCAAACGCTTGAATGTCTTGAAACTCAAAAAAAAGTAAAAAAGTACTGCAGCAATATTCAACGATTCAACATTATACAATGCATATCATATCGTCCTCGTCATTCAGATCCAACTTTTCCAACTCAACACAAAGTGAGAAAGTAAGCAGTATTAGTAAAAACAGAATGTACAGTTCATATTATCCTTCCATGTTTTACTTTAACTTCATTCCCTTCACTTTACTTTGGTTTACAGTACTCTACGGATTATGTCGAAGTGCTTAGGCTTTAATTTGTATTAAATGAGATAGAAAAGGGCAATTCAAAAAGTCTCTGTGGTGTTGGTTAAAGTCATGTTTTGTACAATTCTCTCCTTGATCAAATAATATTACACTCCTACTTAGGCACTTTGATGCTCCTTTGGGCACAGTTAATTCCTTTCAAAAGAGCCATGGTCATATATAAAAATAAATTGGAGACACGTGGTATATTCATATACAAAGTAATAACATTATATGCATGCGATATGCGAATAAATGACTAGTAAAAACCCAAAATCTGAAATCAAAGCCAAAAATCTCTCTATAAAGCTTCACTCACCCCGACATAATCCGAAACGGATATCTGGGAGTGCAAATTCGTTTTTTTAAGAAAAAATAAACCATATCTTCCTTATTTTTGCGTGGTATGATTTTTGATGCTTTTTTTCTTCTTGCTAGTCTTATAGTTTTATCTTTTAAGTACCTAAATGTATTCCATGTACCCAATGTAGTACCAGCACATTTTTGTAGTAGTAAAAAAACAAACATTCACGTATTATTTTTTATCTGCACGTTGTGTTCTAGGGATGATACTGATACACAAAAATGTATCTCTTGTACAGTTTTCAGAGGTTTGAGACAAAAAGTCCATGTAGTGTCAGTATTGAGCCTTGCTTTTTTGTTGGCTTATTGAGTATTCAGAAGGAATTCTTGTTACGAACAAATATGTATGAGACAAACGAGATAAAATATTGCAATGATAAGAGAAGACTGCCGATGATGAACCGTGATGATGTGATGTGATTTGTTAAAATAATAAAGGGTAAACAAATACATATATACTATTTTTCCGGTGTTGTTGTTCTGGGGATAAAATTAATGAAGGGTGGAGGTTCAGACGGTGGAACACGCCCCATTGTAACACAATGGCTGTATGGGGGTTTTATTATCTCACTGGAGAAAATTAGTCCAATCTTAAACTAAACAAGGGTTCTTGATTTTAGTACAAATTCCTAGAAACATTTTATCCAATAAGACTGAAATTGAATTAAAGCTTAAGTAGGAACACTTAACGAACAAAAAAAGTTCATTCTATATAGCAAATAGCCAAAATCAAGCATCTTCTACCACTACTACTATATCGGTTAATTTGCAAGATATTGAATAGTTTGCATTAAGACTAAAACTAATTAATTACTTTGAGTGCACCGTTATCCAAACCAGAAGTATCTGATTTTGAGATATTTATCCCTCCGGGGTCATTTCACCAAAAGGTATATAAGAAATGAAGTTAAACATTCCTGATTTAAAGTACTTTTACCTTACATATCCTACTAAAGTTACCTACATCCACCTCTACCAATATATGCTACTCATTTTTGGAATGAAGTGTGTGTATATGTGTGCTTGTTACATTAACATTACATTCAACATCAGATTCTCCCATTCTTCAAAGCCCAATGGGACATAATCATTTCATTTCATTTCAATAAAATTATCCCTTTGAGAAATGGTAATAAGAGTAAGAAAGGTCTTGCTTTCTACCCAGTATCACCTACCTCTCCGAATTTAAATAACAAGAACTTAACTATAGATAGAGGAAGTGGAAGGCCGCAATAAACTTTTTAATTGCTTAGTGTTCCCATAAATTTTCATGCTTTTACCAGCTAACTGGCAAGCTTAACGAACTCAAACAGAGTAGTCCCTGCACTAAAATCTACATTCTAGGCAAGTCTAGAGGGTAAATCAGGTCTCTGTAGTTAATTTTCCCCATAAAAGGGGTACCTTTTATGTAAACTAGTTGAAATGAGATTGTTGTGATGTGATATGGCGATTGCAAAATATACCCAGAGTTGTTAGCTAATACTACTACTTACTACTATGCTAAAAGAGAGTAGAATTGCAAAGTGCTTCTTCCTTTCCTTCTCGTATCTTAACATTGTACAAAGTAGTAGTAATAACTAAGTATTAGGTAATGGTAGTGTTGATAGCATTTCCTGGTATTAATGGAAAGCTCACTGGATTTAGGTATTTATGCAGAGTCGAATAATATAACACCTATGCCAAAATTTCTTAGAAACCATCTATAGTGGTGGTAGTGTATATAAGTACCCATTTAAAAGTAAATACTTGTTCAAAGATGCTGTGTGTATCTTATTTCAAAAAAATCCGTGTAAAAATTTCTCTTATCATTATTACACTTATATAAATAATAGGGGTGGGTGGTGGAAAGAGTAAAAAAAGCAGAACACAAC
This sequence comes from Isotoma viridis, assembly GCA_034696425.1. Classification (NCBI taxonomy): domain Eukaryota; kingdom Metazoa; phylum Arthropoda; class Collembola; order Entomobryomorpha; family Isotomidae; genus Isotoma; species Isotoma viridis. Next base: position 15,984 of record JAQGAA010000176.1, read on the forward strand.
TCAAACTCAATATGCCCAAGATATAAACAGATCTGTCTACTCATCCGAAATGAAAGCTTTCCGTTTCCTCAGGATGTTAAGAGAAACACGAAAATGCCATAGAACAAAGTATGAAGTAAAAATACATACGGAACAACAAGAACAAAGACATTGAATGATATAGAGAGTAGTAGTGGTAGTTAGTTTGTATCGGCTCTTAACTTTTTGAGTAGGATTAACACTAGGAAGGAAATACTATTTTGTGTGAAAGTGATAAAGTGTATCTCGTAGTATCATCAAATCTGTCCAGAATGCTTAGGCCGAAAAGAGAACTGAGAATATTTAGTAGGTGTTAATCGATAATCAATAAGACTATTGACTACTGCATATACTATGACAATGTAGTTATATTTATAATAATAGTCTATGTTAAAGTAGATAGAGTTGATGATGGTTCTTTGGTCTGTCTGCTCCTTTCTTTTTGGAAAAGTTAGTGGGACTAGGACTTGAGCCAAGTCCATTTTGGATAGAGTGTATATAATTTGAGAGAATACAGACTTGATATGCTGTTGGGGTGTATGACATTGTCAAATATGTGTTACGGTACGGATAAGGTTGGATTCATCATTTTAGTTAGTTAATTATCGTGAGTTGGGTAGTCAGTGTTGATTTAAAAACCTTAGGGTTACGATTCTAATTTATTTTATGTGTGTAATAAAGCCTTCATAGTTGTCTGGATAGTCTCTGAAAACTTTGAAGAAAGGCTGGGTTAAGGAGTTGTACTTTTTTAATTTTGCCATGATTTAATTGTAATTAATAATTAAAAATATTTCATTGTTTGTCATCTGCTAATTAAATGTAAGACATGACAAAGTTGTACCTATAGAATAAGTGTCATATTTAACGCATATGCAAAAACCCAGACTGGCTTGAACCTATAAAATATTTCAGGTGTCATAAAATTACTACTACAGATCTTACTATGTGTATCTGAAACTACATTTCTCTGAAACCTTATTGCTTAAAATGAAAAACTCCATAAATAACAACAAATAAAAAGTGTTCTTAATCAAAAACCTAGCTTTCACCTACTAAACGATATAAACACTAAACTACCAATCTACTTTTACTTTTCTCACTTCATCCAGGAAATTAAAACGTGTTTGTGACATTCACCAAACACTACTTGTACTACTAATACCTTTACTAAAATACCCATATGCCTACACCTATTCATACCACTACTACTATTCTAAAGAAAGATTTTGGCCATAAAAGACAGACCAGTCATGCGATGCCAATATGCCAAGTCAAGACACTCTTTTCTCTTCTCGCTATCTTCAACCAATATGAACAAAGACACACGAGATGAACTTTCACTCTGGTTTATTACTAACATTATATTTACAATAGCTAAAACGAAAGCGCCATACTTATGTAATAATATATTATATACACGATATTAATATTAGTATAACAGTAAGTCACACCACCATCCTCATGTCAAATTCTTACACATTCTTACCATATCTTACTATCTTATATACTTAACAAAGGACTGAAATCTTGGAGTTTATAAAGTTCTTCTTCTTCTTCTTCTTCATCATCTTATTTTCGGAAGTCAGAACAACTGTCAACTATAGTTCGGTAATGCTGTCATGTGTATGTCATGGGTAGTGCTTGTCAAAACATCTCAAGAGATGTACATGTGTCAACTTCATATAGAGTAATATAAAGTTGTCTCTATACAATAACAATATACTTTCTGCACTTTACCCTTAACGTTAGTGTTAGTGATATTCTATTATAAACTATTATATTACATTTTTTGCATGTAGTCTTATGAATGTATTCTGTTTTCGGAGTAACATCAGCCCAATTACTTACGAAGTCTTTTTTTATCCTGCATCCTTTCGAATACAATGATCATGATGTCGATACTATCAGTGGTTGCTCAGAATCGCCTTGAGGGAACTGTTTATAAATCCTGATGGGTTATTTTTTTAGGTTTATGTTTGATTGTTACATATTTTAAGAAAGTATTGGTTCAGATGAGGCAATATACTGTAAAAGAATCAGGAGGAGTTGCTGGGTTGCGTAGCGTGGGTAAAAAAAGCTAATAACGCTTTATAACCTCAATGCACTATTTCTATAAATCAAACACAGTAATTTAACGTTAAAATGGTTCGATTCTTCCAAAAAAAATTTACTCAAGATTTACGAAAGGTATCTCAAGAAACTAGCTTTTAGCTTTAAAAGCATTGTGTCACGTAGTATGACATAAAATAAAATATCTTCGTCGCACATCGATCAACAAAGAATAAAATGTAAGATTCACTTGTACCCTGCAGTACCCCCACGACCTCCTACCAAATAAATAGTATCCATGTCTGTTTCTTACCATATAAATATACCTACATATATTGTATAAACTGTATTGCATGCATATGCATATTACAAGCCTACTTTAAAATTGGAAAAGTTTTCCCAAAGATAAGAAGTCAAAAGCATAATACACATAACGTTTGAGAATGAGAAGATCAGTAGGGAAAGTAAAGTTGACAACTTGTTCAAAAAATCTTTTGTTATTCTTTATGCTATGTTATCTTGAAGCTCAGAGCAATATATATGTATATCTATCTCTATACACTCTAACAAGAGTACTCTGTAACAACTTTGACTTTTTTGGCTTTGGAATAGAAATGAATTCTTGTTTAGTTCTCGTACGTATGAATTCAACAATATTATTTGAAGTCTTGAGCCTTGTTCATACTTGCATGTCATTTTGCTCAGTGTTTGTATGAAAACGATGATAGGGAGATGATATAAACCCAGAGAATGTTATTATTATTACCAGGCTCAGACTCAAATAAGCATACAATGTAATGATAGTATCATCATATAAGGAAAAATAACTACAAAATGTTTCATATCTCGAAGGATTCTTTTTTTACAGCCAAACTCGAACATTTTGATCCCAAGAGGCAGACGCAAGGGCTATGCCATTTTCCGAGACTGAGAGGGATGTGACCCGATTTTCGTGACCGGAAAGAGTTCCTTTAGTATAAAGAGGGAAATCATTTATTATCTTGGGTTGTCAAAGACTGAATAAGGCTATTAAAAGAAAGAGTTACCACCACTGTGTGTTGCTTTCTTTCTTGAGAATTTTTTTCCAAAATAATATTTATTGTTGTCATTACTATTGTATTATTACCTGCATGTTCTACTTTTAACGCGTCCCACATATGAATGTTGGAGTCATCACTTCCAGCAAACAGGTAGCGGCCACTTCGACTCAATACACAGGAAGTAAATCCAGTGTCCCCTTCATTCGGTGGGGTGTATTGAGCTACTTGCTGGTCTGATCTGAGGTCAAACAGTCGGGCTGTTTTGTCCTCTGATGCACTGGAGAAAGCTAGTCCTGATGGATGGAACTGAATAAAAAATAAACTTTTAAAAAAGTACTAACTATAAATCTATTAAAATTAAAATTTTGGAATTTGAATGAAACTCAGTACAAAAACAGAGTTGACATCGGCAGAATGACCCCAGAAAGTTTGACAACAAGCAGGTTGTCTCAAATCCCATAGTTTAGCTGATTGATCAACTGAGCCCGTGATGAACATATTTTCATCATCAGGTTTCAACGAAAGAGATACCACATCTCCAGCATGCCCATAAAGCTCCAATGACCTCTTTCCCGTATCCAAGTCCCACACGCAACTTTAATTGAATGCGGTTATGTAATAAAAAGCATAATAAAATACATACTAGATGGAAAGGAGCCAATCAATAAAATCAACCCATGAATCTTTGGTAGAGTGAAAGCAAAAAATATCTAATGTCTACAGTGGAAGAAGTAAAAGGATGTAAAGAACATTACATTTTCATGTCACCCGATCCAGTAAGAAGTTGTTTGTCAGAGAGAAATCTACAACAAGAGAGAAACCCGTCGTATCCAGCCAGCTCCCGGATAATTTTTGCAACTCCGGTAGAATCACGGTTATTTAGGTCGTATACTGTAGCCATGTTATCCATCCCTCCTGATGCTGTTTTGTAAATTTGATATAAAAATAATTCCCAGGAACTATTTATCTTTTTTAACTTGGCATTAGATATAATTTTTAAAAATCGTGTTTTTGTTATGTTTATGAAACATAAGAGTGTTTTGAATGTCAAGACATACCCACATAATTTCCAGATTGAGAAAATGCAGTAGCCATTACCCATGATGATCGAAGAGGTATAATCTGTACTTTGTTTCCGGTCCAAGTATCCCAAATGATAAGCTTGCCATCCAATGACCCGCTCACTAAGTGCCTTTATGTAAAAACAATATTTACAAGAATTTTAGCATAACTGACCTGAAGTGAAATATATGCAAGATGAGTTTATAAGTTGAATATTATGATATTATGAACATTTAAACACATAATTTTCTTGTACATTTTAAAATGCATCATAAACTATTAAAATTTCCAAATTTTTGTGAAAAGCTTAGAATTCAGAAAAATAATCAAATAAATTCTTCACAAACCTTGAATCTCCAGCGAAGTGAATAGCATTGACTTTATGAATATGACCTTTAAGATGACGCTTAGTCTGCAAGCGTAACTTTGGAACTCCATTCATTCCAGAGCAAACATCAGATATAGTTTTATCCGCCACACCCTTTTGAGCCTCAGTCAAACTCGCTTTAATACTTTCGATCTCTTTTTTCAACGCTGTGGTCTCAGAATCTTCTTTGGGAGCCATTTCAAAATTAAACTAAAATAAATTGCACTTTGAAAAACTTTACAGAAGTTCCCAAGCCCTCCTGACGTAATCTTAGGATACAGTCTAAGGCACACCCAAGCATTAACTGAAAATATGAGATATAGAAAATGACTTGTGATAAAATAAGTACGAGGAAAGGCGAAAGTCAAATCGAAGATTTAATCCAATTTATGTCTAAGCATAAGTCGTGCAGGGTTGTCATTCCACACGTTTTTGTACATTTTACGTCTCCCATGTAACTCAATCTATGTTCAAATAGGAATTACCATTAGGCTGGTTTGTAATAATCCAATTAGTTGATCGATTTTTACTCTGTTTAGTATGCAGTTTTAATTTAAGTCCATATAGTTTTATTAAATTGATGTCCATTCAAGTAGGTAGGTGTTACTGAAAGCATTTCAATACCATAATGACCATATAGGGTCAAACATCATATACTTTGTACCACTTGGTTACATTTTGTAAATTATAATTTTAGGTAAGTGCTTCTTGTTGATACGATGCCAATGAACAAGTTACAATTTCTTGCTGTCCAGCTTACAGTTTTAAGACTATTTCAGAAATTCGAAAAATAAAAAACAAAAAAACACGGAGAATAATGCAATATTATGACTACTTAAAATTATAGAAATTTTACATAGTCAATGATAGCATAAAATCATTTAATAAATCAATCAATTTTTATTGGGTGTCCAGCCTTCAACTTCATATTGAGTAATTCGAGCATCATTGATCCATGGTAGCTTACTATTGATTTCTTTTGATTGTTCAGGACGCCTGACGGGAAGCTGAAAACAGTACAAATGAGTGTGAATATCATTCAGAACAATGTCATAAAACCTTAAATCATTTGAAATTTGAAGCCTACAGCGGAACACATGCTACATCGATCAAACGTCCCAGTACATTCACAATCTGCACATTCAGCTTTGAATTTTAATCCAAATTGGCATTCTCCTGAAATCATAAACAATTCATATTTTTAAGCAATCAAGAAATTTCATTTATAATTTTTCTTCAAACAATATTTCATTTCATTACCATCCTTTTTGCCAACAATCGCATCGGATTCCTTCTGAATAGGGCCTGGACACGGTGATATCGGTTTGCACAAACTGTACCCTGACTGTATATAATATAAAAATAATTCACATTATGGTATAAACTGTATAAAAAATAATCTACTCGTCACTCGTAGTTATCACTTTTTTTACCTTGGGTTCGCATTCGCATTCAATACAACCAACCTCCTTATCCGCAGGGCATGCAACTTCTATAAAGGCCGAATAAAAACAACTTACAAGTGCAATTTTATCACTCAATAAAAAATAAATTATCACGGTATGGAAAAACTCGATATAAAAAACTATATAAAGCTAACTTTGACTCTTTTTGGATGATAATGGTTCTAATATTCCGGCAATGATTACAGCAAAGTATAGTACTTTAGCAAAGGAGGGTTTTGAAATCATTTTTAATTTAAAAAAATAAAAACACAAAAAGCACTTTAATATTAATTTCCCTTATGTATTGTTAAAATCCAGATGTCTTAATAGACTTATACCTTAATTGCTTTGAGTAGTGTAAATTGTTTTTTAAAAAGCAATGAGATGGATCAGGCTGACACCACGTCGGTACCAAAATAAATGTATTTCTATATAACTTCTTCCGGAAGTATGTTTACGAGTCATTCAAAAACTACATGAAGTAAATTTAATTGCCTGTTATTACTTAGCATACTATGAAATTTCAATAATTTTCTGAACTAAATTCGTTCATCCATAACACTTGTTGTTTTATTATTACATACGCAATTTGTTTTGTAAATAGTAATGTTAGAAAAATTTGACATTTAATGTTTTATTTATTCCGATTTACAAATTAAGAATTGATTATTATATTCTATTTGTAAAATATGCAGTATAAACATAAACAAAGAGTCATTCTGTAATCCAATTTAATTTGCTATTTCATTAATTATAAATTCATCCAGAAATTACGGCAGAGGTGGTTCGTCCCGAGCATTTTCTAAATGACTTGATCTCCTTACTGATAGCGTGAACATTTCTGCACGTGGCACTATTGAAATTGGCCACTTCTCTTCCTTCACAATTCCAACCATCATACAAGGTAACACAGTGACCATTTGTGTTTACGGACAATTGCCAACTTCTAGCAATTGTGGCTGGTAAGTTTTGGCATGAATAGTCCAACTCCGCACCGAATTGATGACCTTAGAATTCAAATCAAAAGAGATGTTGTTTTATGAATGGAATTTGAAATACGTAAATGGGGATCAAATTAATATATACCTCTGCAATGGGGATGCTCATAAAAGGAGGCATATTGTGCTTGGACAATTGTTGAAGGGATTAAGATAGCAAGAAAAACTCCGAACAATGGGTTCATGGTTGTTAGCTTGGATTAATTTTGTTGTTAATCTTGCTAGTTTGAATGTTTAAAACGGAATGGGGATTTTTATTGAGATCCATTGAAGCTTAATATACTTAATGACTTAAAATAAACTCTAATTAGAATCGACTGGAATGTTCCATCCAAATCCGAAGTAGTCTCAAAGATCCGGTTTACAGTTAGTAATTTTATTATCCGTGTCACAAAACCTAATATTTAAGTAAACGAAAGCCACATCGTCCGGCATTTTTGTAGAAGTTTTCCTATAAACCGGAAACTGGTTTTAGTCAAAAAGAAATTTTAATTAGAGCAACTACAATAAAATTTAAAACAATATGCATTTTTTTTAGTATATTTATTCTTTTTGTATGCACGTGTCTGGTTTTTGTGGTGTTTTGACCTTTTCAACAGATGCAGGCATTAATATTTTTTAAATTCCACCAAAAATTAAGATATATATTGATCAAATGTTTCTCCAAAAAAGTTAATGTGGTTTTTCAAATCGACATTGAGTAAACAACATCCTGTGTTTTTAGCTTCTTTTTTACCTTTTAGTGCAAATATATTAAATTTTTATTTTGCAATTTATTTAGTCAAAATTCTCCTTTCCTTCTGTAAAATTTTTAACTTTGATAAAATTTAATTAGAAAGAAATGAAAGTTTTAGCTATTGTATTAATTTTGGCAATTGCATTGTCATATGCTGGAGCTATTCAAGAAGTGACATTCTATCAGAAACCTGTTTGCAATGGTAATAATAAAAAATACATGATTTTTCCATTTAGAATACTTTATTTAAAAATAGTTCTTGTATATAAAATTTCACTAAACCAATTTTTTTGTAAAGGTCATCACTACAAAGTGACACTTGGACGAGGAGAATGTAAAACTGTCCCAGAATGGCTTACTCTTGAAGGATGGAATTTGTCTATTGACCCCCACGGTCATTGCGTTAAAGTCTACGAGAATCCTTCATGTCAGGAATCTATTGTTGGTTATGCAGCAGCAAGTTCTTATTCTGCAAGAGATGATATCGTTCGAAGATGCAGAAGTACTAAGCAGTTGGGCTTTACAACTGTTCGATCTTTCCGAAAAGTTCAATGTTAGCGATGGGAAACAGTTTAAGGACATTTCAAATCTTGGAACAACTATTATAAAGCTTTAATTTACTTGTAAAATGCATTCATACAGCAAATTCTGATAAAAGTATTGAAACGAATTCTTGAAATTTTTAAACTTTGAATGAAATAAAATTTAATTACTAAGCAAAACTTATTACTTCAAACGATGATCATAAATTAGAAAGATAATGCTAGTGTTTAGTTTAAATTAAAAGCTCTTTTAACAAAAACCATTCCTTGAAGTAGAAAATGTGGCAACGATTAATTAAGCTAAAGTTCTTCAAAAATTCTAATAATATTTTTTGCAAACTAGCCGACCGAACATTATTGTGATTTATCATAATCAATGATTAAATCACCAATGACCAACAGAAAGATTTCATATTGACTTTGCCACAGACAAATATATCATTTTTTTCTAACAAACAAAAACTCAACATCCAACAGAAAAAAAATCATTTAAACTGACTACTAATCATATAATAACTCATAAAAAGTAATTTTTATAACGTTTTACCTTTTGCTTTGGAATAATCACACACCTGAATAGTAAATTGAAAAAAGCAATAAAAACAAATTACTACTCTAAAACGTAATTATTAGTTTCTGATGACTTTCAATTTTAATTTTTTAACCATTTAGAACAAGATTTACTTAAAAAATCCACCCCTTCCTTCCCTATACCTTACATTTGAAAGATACACAAGAGACAAGAGTAATTACAAAAGGCTAAGAGTAAGGAAGCAAGTACACTTTGATATGGGTTAACATTGACACTGTAATTACTCATAATACTATACTACTGAATCCCAACAAGTCATACTAATCAAGCAAATCAAACTTGGGCATCTCTCACGTAGAATATTAATTGAGATTTTATACTTCACGACTTGTCATAAACTCGTTGAAATTCCTAACTGTCAATAGCAGTTATTATCATTATTTTATACGATGTCTATCATTTCATATCTATTACCCAATTAGGGAAGCAAGATCAGGAAGAACGCACTTGGGTGATAATCGTACGTATCATAAATAACAAATATTTGCGTATACACTTTAACTTTTTTCATATCCTAAAATAATTACAAACTGGTTTTTACTCTTTTTACTTCAATTTAGCCATAAGTAAAGTAGATATTACTAAGGATTTAATTACAATCATAACTTTTTCTACTCCTATTTTTTGCTTTAGAAAAAGTGCAGTGTTACTACATTCACACTTTTTTCAATATATATTTGCTAAGGTCATTAGCGTTAAATAACTCTATATTTTTATAAATATGATTTAGTAGAAAAAAATCATCAAACTTTCTTAAAAATAAATCTCGTATGCACACTGGTAGTAAAATTAGGTTGAATATCAATTCCGTTTTCTTTTGCTTCTAAATTGACTGACTTCTACTATACAACTAGTTTCTTTAATTATGACTGATTCGCTAGAGTCGATTGCTTTATATCAATATTCCAAAAGCTAGATCGGAACTCTCTATAATTGCTCATAGTAATTCATTCATTATTCAAGATGTTTGATAAGAAAAGTAATCACAGAAATTTTCACTCAACAATTATGGATGACTTGTTACGTTACAAAAATGATGATGTACGTGCTTGTATTCTTTTTTCCGTTTCTGCAATCTGTACAGTAGTATCAGTAGTATGATATAATGGGTATATCAATTATCAATAGATTCGTTTTATTTAAATGTATTAGATAATATTATTTAAAGAATTTTTTTGTTAGTAGATTTCCCTAATGAAATGTATAAAAAGGATTCTCAAGAGAATCTTTGCTTTTAGTATTTTTTGTACTCTTGCTTAAGTCTTAATTGTTGCGTAGGTCAGTTTCTTTGTGTGTGTATGTGTGTGTGTGTGCATTTTTATAATGTTAGAAAACAGACGTATGTCGGGTGGACTAGTGACAATTGTTTCAATTTTTATAATTGCTGTTCTCGTTACTAATACAAAAGCTTATGAACTTGTTGGTTTATACCCGCAGCCTCATTGTGATGGTAAGGAATTTTTCTTTGGATTTAGGACAGATTAACAGAAGATAAAAAAACTTGGTGTAAATTGCTTTTTCAAAATAAAGTGTCCAAATAAAATTCGAATCAATACGGAATGATTTTAATATAAAACCTGATTTTTTGTCATCTAAGCTTAGTTTTCTTTCATAAAAGCGTAACAATAAACAGCAAAATAATTCTAGCTAAACTACTATTTTAAGTTACATTCTTTGTCTTTAATCGGGCTTATGTAAAAAAGCATTGTATAAGTTTTTATTCAAACTTTTGTCATTTTATTATTATGATATCATGATTCATGAAGAAATTTCCAGGTTAAGAAACTTTTTTCCTTACACTGTAGAGCAGAAATATCGACTACTTACATTCATCCACATCCTATTGACTTCAATTAATTTGCATTTCAGTATCAGCAAACAGTCTTTGTTCATGAACAATTTATTGTGCAAAAATTTGTAAGCCTTTCCATTAAAATTAAGATGTTAATGACAGAATAAAAGTTTTAAAATCATGATGGGAGTATGGGAGGGGCATTTTTCTATGCAATGGAGCCTTTTAAATACAACTGTACTATTAACCAAGTGTATTTTAAAATGTTTGTTTTTTATGAATTAAAATATTCTTAATTTTCAGGACCCCAAGAATACCACATGGTTTTGGAATACGGGAGATGCATAAGTCTACCCCCATGGCTTATTTTAGGTCAACACTTATCCCTTAAACCTCCTCCAGGACACTGTCTCATGGTGTATGATGTCCCTCATTGCAAACCATCTATTTTACGAGGATATTCAAAAAAATCGGTTATCAAAGACTGCCGCAGTACAAAACAGTTGGGATTTTCTACCGTCAAGTCATTCAAAGCAGTTTCTTGCTAATCCAAAACTTAAAATTATTAGTAATTTTTCAAACTTCAAACTGAATTTAAAGCTACCTATAACTTTTGAATTATACTGTTTAAAGCTTTTTAATTTTATGATCTCATTATGTACCAACAATAACATACACATATTGCAGCTTCGGTTTTAAATGGTACAAAACCATTTAAATTATATAAAGTAAAAAAATATCCAAGTGAAATAAATATTTTTGAATATTTTAAAATCTTAATTAATACCATTCATCAACATTTCATGCATCGTGATTAATACGACACCCACACAGGTATGGGTTGTTAGCATGATAAGCAAAGTAGATAAAGTAGACACAGACATTTCAAGATAACTATTCATAACCCTAAGATAAAGTCAACCTATATCGGTATTATGTTATTCTTATTATGTATAAATAAACTATGACCTATGAACTTCCTGCTAAACTTAATCAATATAAAGGATTCATGCCCCTCCTGAAATAAAAATTTAAAATCTAAATGTTTCTTAACTCAAAATGTATTTGAAAAAATGCTTGAAAAACTTTAAATAAAGAATATAAAGTACCGAACCCGAAAATAAATGTATTCCAAAATTCTAAATTTAACTCTTGATTTCAAAGGTCTTTATAACAACCGTATTACATTACAGTACCCGAGAAGTTATTAAAAAAATACCTTTGTTATCCCTCATCACTGTCATCACCCTCATCAATGTCATTCATTCATGGGTCGCACAGGTCATTCATCATAGCCACTTATAGAAATATCATCAAAAAGCAATGTTTTCTCTTAATATCAAAAATTTAGAAATTGTTTGAAAAACTACTAAAACCAATTATCGGATAATTATTATCCCCATATTTATTCCCCATTTCAAAAGACTTCTAATACGTTTTTAACAATTTATTAATTATTAATTAGCATTATTCACTTTATAATAAAATCTTATAAAAAACTATGAAAAGAGTTAATAACCCCGTAGTTTTTACTACGGGTTAACCCTATACGCATGCGCATTAAACCGAATTGAGGAGTTGAGTACGCGCACGCACTGAAGTTTATATGACGCGATGAGCATTTTTGTGAGTTAGTTGAACTTTTAATAAGACAAAAATACTTTTCTTGCATTTAAAAAGTCAAAGTTGAAGGTGGACTGTGACTTTTTTACTGTCAGTGTCAACCGTGCAGTGTGTGTGGACTGATTGAGTTTAAAGGTAAGTAATTTAAAAATAATTATTGTTATAAAACTTTATTTAGATTTAGAATCCCATAATTATGAATTACAGCCCCGTTGCCCGTTTAAAGATGTACGAGCCTCTTTGAAAAAATACCCCCACCTCTATTCCATTCCCATTCCACATTTCTTCGTCATCGCAACTTTTTTAACACAACTTAACGGTTGACGACGGTTTGGGTTTATTTTTACAATTCAGTTGACAGTTCTGATTCAATTCATAAAAAAATATATAAACAAAGTAAAATTTAGCATGAAATTTAAGAAAAAGTCAATTTTATCGTGAAACTTCAAAATTTTTTGGTAAATTCGTCATCGCAACTTTTTTAACACAACTTAACGGTTGACGACGGTTTGGGTTTATTTTTACAATTCAGTTGACAGT
>JAQGAA010000177.1:0-28763 GCA_034696425.1 Isotoma viridis
GAAGGCCTGGAAGATTTAAAATTTTCAGAAAAGTCTGATGTTTGGTCGTATGGAGTTCTCTTATGGGAAATATTTACCTTTGGGGCCATCCCCTTTGGTAACTTGAGATGGTCTATGGACATAGCTAATATGATTCGAAATGGACTTCGCCTTGAGAAACCTTTTCTTGCTTCTGATAAAATGTAACTATTATCAAATACATTAAATACTTTATTAAACCTAATATTGTCGTAAATTGTATTGAATTTGGTTTAAAACTATTTAGCTACTCAATGATGAAACTTTGTTGGAATTTAAATCCAGATTCTAGACCAACCTTTACAGAATTAATACCTATGATAAAAACGCTTCAAGAAGAGCAAAAGGAACGGTGTTCTGATTCTTTTTATACTGAATTATTTGCTATTGAAATGACTACTTAATAAAATACTGTCGATTTAATCTATAAACTATCCCTTATGCTGGAATCGCTTAAATTTTATAAATACAAGATTTTCCTATTTTTTGCGATTCCATCGTAATCAGTTTATAGTTTATCAGAAGCTTTTGACAACAAAATCTGAAACTTTATTTTAACTAGCTAATTAAAAGGGAGCAAAAACCCAGTCATAAGCTTTAAATAAAAATGAGAATATTTTGACTTTGTATAATTCAACTAAAACACAAAGTAACAAAAGTAATCTAAAAAGCAATTAAAAATTACGCAAACGAGAGTGTATATGTTGATTCCCTTTAATATAATCTGTCTGATTGTCTTGTATACGGAATTCAAATTTAATGCATATAAAACTTAAACTGATAATTATCATTACGATTGAGAGCTTTTATTATTACATGTTACATCTAAAATATCAAACACATTATTAAATTCGCTCTTTAGCACACATTAACCCCATAAATTTTAGCCAAAAATGTGCTATAAAAATGCACTACTTACTTTTTACATCGTATTAACATTAACATATTAAGTTAAGCTAATCTATCCATATCGTCTATCTAATAATTAATAAAGATATTTAGATAATAATACTTAAGACTACGACATCAAAAATAGTAACAAGTACCATTACACACAAAAGTTTTTTGTGATTACTCAAAAGCTTAAGTCTCACGAAACCTGATAAAAGCATCCTGCATATTAAATTGAAGCCTACAAAATGGCACAGTAGAGTGAAATAATGTATTATTTAATATCACTTCCTTTTTGTGTGACAAAAAAAAAGCTCTTTGATAAAAGAAGCTAAGCATACAAAGTAAAAAGCTAATTCGTAAGTGGTGACTGAAGTAGTAGTCAAATAGTCACGAAATCATGCAGCACTTTAGACTACTACTACGGGATTTTATACAATAAATAAATGCATGTCAGTCGTAATGAAAGTAAAACAGATTTTACAATATTGTCGTGAATCAAGTTGACCATAAACTAAAATCAATCGATATCAGTTTATAATAACTTTTATAAAAACTGACAATATTCACAAGCCACATTGCTATTATTGTCAAAGGAAATTGGTTACAAATTTTAAAACATTATAAATTATCCAAACCAGCTAGCTTTTTATAAACTTTATGAATTGCATTTAAAATTACTTTAATGCCTTGTACTGTACATGGTACCATTCTGCACGTGCGAGTGCATATAAAAACACAAAATTGCCAATGACCTCACCAGTAAATGCCCTGACTTAACCCTTAATCATTTAATTCCGACCTTGGTAATAATCAACAAAATCAGCATTTCTCAAACTCACACACCTACATGTAATAGTTTTGCTCTGATTTTAATAATTGCCTTATGCAGAGATCAAGTCTATCATTGAACTACCAGCTATTGCATAAGCATCTTTGTGTGTGGTTCTAATTTCTTAAACGATTTTTTACAATAATATTTACCACGAATTACAGATTAACATCTCATGCGTTTTCCTATCTACATCTGTTTTATTACTCGATTCTGTTAAAGTTGAGTACCCTTGCAGAGCCAGTGGTAGCAGTAGTAGTGGTCGCAGTACTTTTTAATTCTGGTTTGATTTCGGCATGCTTGACTGATATCATGCAATAATTACTATAATATTATAAGCGAAGAAAACATGATAATGTAATCTCGTACCCACACACACCACATCCGTATCAGCCACTCGTTGGTCATATTATTTTAATATTATTACAGCATGTACACACGAGTCTGTGACGAGTGACGATGCTATTATAACAATACCACAGTGAACTAGTAACAATTTCATCGGCATGGTTCATTTTAAAATTTATCTTTGCTTATATTTATATCTGAATACGTCTATGAATCAAAAATGCTATTTATATATATACATACTACAGCTTCCACTTAAAACTGACAAAGATATTAAGATAAATTACAATTGCATGTATCACTTCCGATTCTGATATGCGGATATGTTGCAGATGGATTAGTTAAAACTGTCTGACTGTCAATTTGTAAGTCAGTCAATGACTTGCAAAAAATGCCCCATGAGTTACAATTATGTCTAAGTGTATATTGATGCAAGGTGCCAAAAATGCTGTTAAGTTTTTAATGAATTTGTTCGTATGCAAAAAAAATGCTTAATTTTATACGTAGAAAAATATCAACTTTTATTTTGTTATACACAAAAAATGTAATCAGTTCATCTGCCCTTTCAGTATCATATAAGGCAGCATTTTTCTATTTGTATTTATAACAAGACTAATTTGAAATTTGTTAATGACATAATATACTACTATTCATAAGTAATTTAGTACTGCCCTCGAGTACCACTACCAGCACTAGGAGATCCTGCACTTTGACCTGCACCTGCACCTGGGCCGCCGCTAGAGTAGCTTTGAGAACCGCCACCATGACCAGCTGGACCACCTCCTCCGCCACCACTTCCGAAGTTTCCTGCTCCACCATCAGGATTGTATTCTTGACCTTGGCCAGGGGTAAAGTTAATAGAGAAATGACCACTGTTTCCTAAGTCAAAGTTGCCATTGTATGGACCGGCTCCAGTTGATTGGTAGGGATTTGCAGCATTGTACATGAATCCTCCTGCGCTTCCTGAGCTAGGAGCACCGCCAATACTACCACCACCAAAGGAAGCTGGTGCTCCACCCCCGAATGGAGCTGGAGAAGCACCTCCGCCACCATTGTATGATTGAGCTCCATTGTTGTATGATGGACCTCCAGAGTTGAATGAAGGGCCTCCTGAGGGTGCTCCTCCAAATTGACCACCAGTTGCAGCCAATGCAGGAGCACCATTATTAAGTGAGTTGTAGCTTCCTCCGGCACCAATTCCGTATGAAACACCTGGACCGCTGAAAGATGCGAAGCTTGGCCCTCCTCCACCACCACCTGGGAATCTTCCAGCTCCAGCACCTCCGCCTCCACCTCCTCGTCCACCACCAATTCCTGGACCACCTGCGTAATTGTTAAAGTTAGTTTGCGGGGCAGCTGCAGAAAATCCGGATGGGAAATCGCCGAAATTAGCAAAGCTGCTTCCGGAATCGCTTCCTCCTCGATTGCCTGCTGAGAATGAACTGAATGACGGACCTGATGGGGCTCCAGAGAATTGGGATCTTGATGGCTGTCCTTGTGGACGGTTGTATTGTTGGCCTTGAGAACCACCTTGAGAAGCGTACGGTGGATTGTATTGACCATCATCATGACCTGATGGGCGATATTGACCATCATCGTGATTTTGTTGACGACCAAATCGACCTTTAGGAGTATATGACTCATCATCTTGCTTTTCAGTAGCAGCAGCAGCCTGGGGTTGAGTAGGAAGGTGAGCACCTTCAGCAATGAATCCATTCTTACCAGCGGTATACTTTACGGTAATAGGTTTTCCATCAGCTCCTGGGTATGAATAGAATCCCCTTCGAGTTCCATCGGAATCAACTGACTCACCTTGTTGGAGTCCATTGTCAGCTTGAAAATTAAAATTGATTGTACCATCTGTATTCAATGTACGAGTATCGGCTAGAAGAAGGGGAAAGGTAGCTTTGGTCGCTGCTTTACCAGCACCTTGCCCACCATAGCTTGTGGAACCTTGACTTCCACCAAAGCTTTGGTGGGAGCCCTGACCTCCTCCACCTCCATAATTAGGTTGTGAATCGGGAGAAGAATATTGACCACCTTGATTATTATGACTAGAGCCAGGTGCTGCTGCTACATAAGCTGGTCCTGCTGCCTTTGGATGCTTCCCACTTTTGTGTGGTTTCTGAGCTGCGGTTAAGGCTACTGCAGCCAAAATCTGTTGATATTGAAAAATCAAATTATTATAAGAAATCACCACAAACCGAATGAACTCCAATTATTGAGAGTTCAGCCTTCTCACTTAATTAAAACGTCAAAGCGGATCCTAAGACCCAAGCACTTTAAGTTTTTATCCGATATTTAATTTAATTAAAACTTACCAAAGTTAAAGTTCTCATATTCACTAAAAATTTCTTATTCCAACACCATTCACTAATATTTCTTAAATTTTAATAGTTAATCCTTCCCAATAATTATTATTCCTACTGATTCAGTAGTCCACTGTGTTCTGATGTAGGGAAACGCTATCACAGTCCTTTATAAACAGGGCGGAGGAAATCATCCAAGAGTTGAAAAATTTTAATGCTGTAAGTTCATACTTGCAAATAATATCAGGTCATGTTATGAGAAAAACACTATCAACCCTTTTTACATCCACCACCACCAACAGTTAATTTTACATGCATCCAAGCCCCAAAGATTGTATAACATTTTCATACATGCCAATGGGGGAAGGAAAAGCACATTTATTTTACTTATTAATTCTAAACTGCAGAGCTGATTATTGTAAAATGGTAACAATGCAATGTAATAATAATTGTATTAATTAACATTCTACGTAAAAACCTTTAAAAAATTGAACTATTTGATTGAACGACAGTAATAATAAAATAACATGGTTTAGATAGACAGAGAGACCGGCATGAAAGTATTTATTTATTGATGGGAGCTCAAATTTAACAACAATGAGTGCAACAAAGTATTAAATAAAATCTCATTTGCTCGTCACAGGTACATGCACCACCGTGGACAGGGATAATATCAATTAGCGATATAACACAATATAATGTGATTCTTGTACATTATTGTATAGGGAGTGAGATTTCATTCAATAAACAACTCTTTCTTGTTAGGCATGTAAAAACTTTTTTTAGTTTATTAAGCTTAAACTAAACAATAAAGCTTATGGGGTTGTGTTAAGGATACTGAGAATATTAATTCCAAACAACATAATATTATACAACAAAAATGTAATGGATTATTAATCACCGTCAAGATTAATCCAACATTTTAGTAAACATTATACTTTAAATTAAGATCTACAAGCAATTTTATGCATTTTGATTCTTTTAGAACGAATTGTTCACATTTTTTTAAACTTTGTATGAAAACCTTAAATGGCTTGTTTATAGAATACAACGTAAATATACGGTATGGCAGCCTAAAACAGAATTGTATGTAAACCTATAAACGAACACGATAAAATAATCATGCAAAAGATAATATTCAACTCCTTGTTTATAAAATTGTAAATCCTTAGCTTATTCTCAACTTCGTGTGAAACAATAGGGAACTAGGTAAAAACATTGTAAATTAATTGTTATTTCAGATAAGGTTTAACATAACTAATGAATTCAATAAAATTCAAAGGCATATGTACTCAATTATATAAAAAGTATATATTATTTGATATGGTAGATTTAAACATTTAAAGTGTTTGAGAAAAATCAGTGAAAGTTTGACACAAGTCAGTTAGTAGTAGTGGCATATCATAGGCAGTCCATTCATCCTAACCTACAGACAGAAAGACTCTCCTCGACAACAGGTATAAAATATTGTATATGAATCGACACTGTAATTTAATAATGTTCACACAAGCAAAGATTTATTTTGCGAGTTAAAACATTATTAAAAGTAACCATGCGATGCTAATAAAGGAGTAATATAGTACAAACGATTTTGCAGACAGAAACTAATTCGAAAGCCACGACTCAGTAGGTATTAAAATTATATTACAAGTTGTAAGTTTTATTTTATGTATTTTTTGCCCATTCTGTACACTAGGTTATTCCCATGTATTGTATAAAATACACTTTTGGCTAGAAGCTGAACTATTTCACACTCATGGATCTTATTTCTTAGACATTGATCAAAAATTCAGAAAAATAACAAAATATCAGCTTTCAAAAACTATAGGATTCATACAAAAAAACATATTTAGATCTTTATCATATCAGTTAGTGAGTATGGTAGGTAGAAGTATGGTAGATTCATCAGATAATCTTATCTGCAAACGCATAATGTGATTACTAGGTATGGCAAAGGTAATGTGAGTTCATGAAACCGTGTTATAAAATTGATCTTTTAAGGTTTACTCTAGATCTGGTAAGGTAAGGCCCATTGTTGTAAAAATACTCTAAGGTTATATATAAATCAAGCCGTAGCTGTAGGTAATAACGATGATAAGAATGTATTGTTTTGATTTTAATGTGGTTTTCAATTTTCAATGCGGTAAGATAACGATACTGAAAATGAAATAGGTAGGTTGTATAATATTAAAGTTTGAAGCTATTTGTTTGTTAACGTGTGGACACACTGTGGAATCAGACTAAAGTTAATTTATTATTTTGTTTTGTACCTATTTTGTTATACATTGTTTAACTCAATGTGTGTTACTGTTATAAAATATTAAAAAACATTTAAAACACTAAGAATAAAACCTCTGTAGTAGAACTCATATTTGCGGCTATGTATGTATTAAACTGTTTTACTTATTAAATTGAATTTAATTAAACCAAGACGTACTTTTGGTTATGACCATGTGAATGAATGGCAAAGCAAAGTCGGATGCAAGGATTAGTACTTGTTTCAGCCTAGAAGTTAAAAGGCATGAAATTTTAAGCAATGAAATGGAACAACGCATGATGTACATAGTTGAATTTTATTAGAGAGAAGGAAAGGTTAGTTAACTTATGTAATTTTACTTTTGATTTCATTCGATTTTTGATTTTTATGAGGAATTTTCAATACTTTAATTTTGTATGGTTTTGTATGCATTTTATGTAATATGACATTTGAACAAAGTTCCTAATACTACGAGATCTAATGAAAATATTGTTAACCACTGTGAACAATAAGAATGGTACAATTGTTTGTTACAGAATAACATGAAGGCAGGCCAAGGCCAAGTATGATTAAAATTTGATCTAAAAGTTTTTGTATTTGGTATTTTTGTAAAAAAAATTAAAAACCTTTATTAAAACACGGATTTCAGGTTGCGTCATTTCATTATTACAACTAAAATCAACACGGTTCGCTGTATCTTATTTGTATTGTCTCTATTGTCTTAATAAAAGTAAATGTGGTAAGTGAGCTAATTGTGTCATTCTCATTAGGATTAAATTTTAGCTATGGTCAAAGTCATGTCTTATACTCTTACCCTTAAACGATACAAACGACATTTAATTACTCGTAAGTCGTAATATCTTGTCTCAATAGGAAAAAACAACGGTACAGGTTTTTTAAAGGAATTGATTGACACCTAAGCGATTAATTATACCTATAATAGAAATTGAAATCATTTTTTATCAAGCATTATTGCTTTGTTTTGTTACGTACACCAAATACAAATTACGCCATTTATTTTGCTATCTTCATTTTACTTCCTGCAATTAATTGTGATAAAATCTTAAGAAAGTTTTAGGAACTTTCAAAAACAAAAAAAATAATTAAGGGCATAAGGTACTTTTAAATAAAATATAAGATATATATCATTATTACTCCCTTTTCAAGTTTATGGTCGCTCAATCTTTAACTACACATTTCTTTCTCCAATTATCACATTGTAAGCTTTTAACAATATAACAGAATTCTAAAGGGGAATGAAATTAGGTATAAACGCTTTCCATTACATCTAAAACTATAATTTCCAACCGGTGCAAAATTCTAAAAAAATTGCATGACAGGAGGAAAAAGCCACTTAAATATAAATTCGAAAGGTGTCTATTCAAATAATATTATTTCTCATTAGTACTAATGCAAAATGTAAATAAATAAAACACATTTGCTTGTTTTTCCTACCTAAGGAAAGCAAGTGAAGCTGAAATAACAATTTATAGGAAATTACACACTTGCTAATAGACGGAAGCATGTTAATGGGATGCTTGTATGAACGGATGTAGAGTGTGATTTTTTTCTATATAACATTTCATTTTTTTATTACTTTTTGTGTTGATTAAGCATTTAACATTTTTTTCTTAAGGTTCATTATTATAACTTCTTAATTAGTCAAATTATTTAATTAAAAAAGTAACAAAAAATGTACTTTATATTTTAGTGCAATAAGCGTTTCATCCAGAGAAGTTGCATTAATTCGGTTTATACTGGAACACTCACAAAAATACTTTATGAAATAATAATTTGATATTTACTAAAAATGTAGAGTATAAGTGAACGTGATCTAAATGCAAAGAATCAAAAACATGAACCTTATTCTCATGAAGTTCTCCCATGATTAATCCCAATATGTATAATTCAATCCATCACAAAGGATATTGCCCTTTTATACACAGTTTTTTTTAAATAATTGTTGATGCCTCATAATAATTAATGGAATTAAGGCCACAATAATATACAAAAACACTTAATTACAGTAAAGTACTCAATTTCATTTTATTATCATCAACAGAAATTAACACTTTTGTGTAATTTGTACATAATCATATTAAAGGGTCATAGGTCCTTGGGTTTTAGTAGAACTAATTCTTTATTTTAATAGACGAATTAAAAAGATAAGAAAATAATTAATGCATTTTAGTTGCAATATCAGTTTTTTATTTCTAAAGATTTAAATTCTATATGTAACCTCTTAAATCAAAATTTAACAACAAATTATTACTAACGTATCTTCAAAATTGCATTTTTAAAGGAAAACTGAGTAAAATTGAAGAATTACCTAAAATAATATTAACAGAAAGTTTTCTTTATTAGTCTATTAACTGTAAACAATACTAAAGTACAAATTGTGTAATTTAAGTACAAACTTATTGTTATTCTGTCATCATCACTAACTTATAAAAATTACTAGTTTGATGAGACTTTGCTCTCTTTCCTTTTGCATCACTCATAACAATAACCCATGACACTTTCATTATACATTTAAATCGTGGAGTAATCGAATGCACACATTGTCTTAAAATATTTCATTTTGTCGTTAACCTGGATTCCATTTAAAATCTTGAAGAGTTTAAACTCAATTCCAATGACAGGAGAGACAATAAAGCAATTGAAATAATTCTTGCAAAATATACGGAAATCTATTCATTCAATAATAACAACCCGAGTGCTAATCACGACGAAATATTTATATTATTACTACTATTACTATTGCGCTTCATTGGATTAAGCATTTTTGTAACTTTGTCATGGATGATAGAACACAGAAATCATTCATTTAATAATATGAAGCTTTGTAATATTGCACCGTGAGAGAGAGATTTTTTATAAGTTTCAATTAGATTTATATGATTTTTTGAGTAAATTGCATAATTCCATTATGATTTTGTGGCAAAACCTAGAAAAATGTGTAAATCTGTAATGAAATTCATACTCGCTATATACACCTTCGGTTTCAATTCACCTTTTCGTATTATACAGTGTAAAGCTCAATATAAGTTAGTGCATATATTATCATATGAAATAGGGGCTCTAAATCCAGTTTAATATGTTTTTATGTTACTAACTATATAGCAGGTCACTAAGGTAAAAAAAATAGCAGGTACGTTTTTTTTATTCAGGTTGTAAAATTAAGGAAAGATTTTCTATAAGATACGCTATTTTTATTACCCTTAAAATTAAGATGATCTCGTCTAGTAAAGCTAAAAAAGTTGTAAAAAGTATTATGAGTTGAGCTACTTCTTAAAAATAGGTTTATGCCTTAGGATTTCCTACACATTCTATATAATAATCTTTTTGTACTATTTTTCCTTAAAAGATGTCAATCTGGATTCTGGATGTATAAACTTGATACCTGACCTGACGGAATGGACTTTTGAGTAGTATAGTTTGAGCAGTAGTAGTCAGTAGTATGGAATGTTTGTAATAGCCCGAAGCAATTCCAAAAGAAGAAGTTGCTTATTTGTGTAACTTTAGTCCTTCTCTGGACTTGGACAACTATTCTTTCTAGTAGTGTGGGCAACTTTTGTATATTAAGACCTGGAGAAAGTTTTACTCATGCTAGATTATGGGTTTGCTTCTGCTGAAAATAAAGAGTGGTGGTGGTAGTAGTAAAATCTAAGAGTAGTTTGGATATATGTGACTCTGGTATTCTATTAATTTTTAAGTCTATTCGCTTAGTATCGTAATAAACCGAGCAGACAGACACAGAATGCGGATTCTTTTAAGCTAGTGAAAACACTGAGATTGAATCTTGTCAATACCTACTGCATTGATTGTTGATCCTTCTTGGCCAACCCTTTTTAATAAAGTTGCTATACTAAACTACGTGAATGCAGGAGCCCAGGACAATCCTTAAAAGTGTAATTTAGTATAAAGTATAGTTAGTTTTGAATTACTATTATTTTAGTAAGTTGTGAAACTTAATAATATAATGACTGAAAGCCAATGGTAATTTGAATAATTTACCACCTGGAATTTTATTGCAATGGACAATGACATGAAATCAAATGGGGTTGAAGGGGATGAACCGGAGGCAGTGGTACTTCTTGGGGTTGGCACTGGAGAAGCTCATAAGGGTGAAGATATAATTTACCTCATTTTTACTATATTTATTTAAATTAACAATTTGACTTTAATTTGTATTTTAAGCATTTTAAGAATCTGAATTAAGTATATTAATTAATTAATTGTTTAATGCTAACAGATTTAATGAGCTCGGCAACACCAGAGTTCATAGACGAAGTAGAGGAAATTATAGGCAACACTGACAAGCTCTTTATTAGAGAATCTCAGCCGGCAATTCCAGGTATGTAAAATATTTAAAGAAGATCGTACCATGTATGTATAATAGATTTTCAGATTTAAATTTTAAATATACAAGTTATTAATGGCAAATAGATGCTTTGTCAAATTTTGATGTCACGTCAGTCTATGAAGTTCTGGATGGGAAAGGTGAACGAGCCTTTCTTCTCGGACAGTGTCGAGAAAAAGGTCCTGTAACGAGCTTCGTAATCGTCACTAATACGGGTCATGGTGTACTCAATTTCACAAGGAATGGAATTTTTGTAAGAAGTCTGTATTTTCTAAAGAACTTTGAAAAAGTTAAAAATAATTTTTGATAAAATTTAAAAACAATTTAATAATATTAACTATTTTTTCAGAACCAGAACTGTGACATTGAAGGAGCAGGAGTGCTTAAATTTACTCAAATAAAACACTTCCTTGGAGGTTACACTTTACGAGACAAATGGAAGAAATTACTTCGAATTCGACCCAGCTGGGTACAATATTGTACTTGTTGTATTTTCTCACCTGGAAAGACTGCAACACTTGAATTCGTGAATCTCGATGGCACACCTTCTGGGACAATTACATACAAGAAATGGATGAACCTTGGCTTCGAAGACCGAACTCTTTGTGTTCATTTCATTCCAAACTTGGATCGAAAAGCGAAGTATATGGTTTTCGCAGCGAGCTTGATGCCCGTAAGAGATTTTTAATTTTCCTTAGAAATGTTTTTATATAAAAGAAAAAATATTTGAATTTTAAAGTGTTTTTTGTAATTTTTCAGTTCGCAAGTTACTTTATCGAGCCTGGACGATCAAAGCACAGCGTTCTGCTTGTCATTTTCTACACAATTGTGTGTTTTCTCATCATTGCAGCAATCGTGGGAGGCCTTCATCTCTAAATGTGAATTGATATGAAATAATATTTGCTAAAACTACATGAATAATGCAGATAGCAGTCCTCCTTTTTAATCAATTGATATATAAATGTTGTGTATTAATCCTTGGACTTACCTTGGGTCTTGTATTTAACCCAAAACCAAACCACAGAACTGATAGTAGACTTTTAGAACTATGACATTATTAATATTAACGAATGACTCGGAATTTTTCGATACATTTTGGAACCTTGTATTCAGTAACAATATAATATGCACAATTCATGATCAAAAGTAGAAGGATCAGGGGATGTGAATGAAAGATGCAACTTTTAACAAACTGTTTTATACTCTGATAATAATTTACTATATAAAACGACTTCCATGAAGAATTATAATGAAACGAAAATATAGTCTGATTATGTGTCATCCATATTTTTATTTTGTGTCAATTATTTTAAGTTCATTTTGTATAGATTCAAAATAAATGTTTAATTTTAGATTCTTCTGGTATTCCATGAACCGCATTTTTGCAATGCCATGTGAACCTTTCCATTTTATGAACTATTGTAAACCAAATTTACAATATCTCTATGTGTGTAATTTCGTCTTTATAATATTGTGAATTTTATTAAATTGACTTATTAAACTTGTCGCATTGTTAAAGCATTAAAAATGTATTTGAGTTTATGAAGTATTAATTTTTTATACGGAAATGTATAGAGATGTAGTCTCATAATTGATCCAAATAGAAGGGCATTGGCCTTTTCCATCTGGAGAATAATTTTTAACGTAAAAGATATTAGAGCATAAGTAGAATCTTAAGATCATAATTCTTAGTTGTATAAATTACTGTCAATTATGGATAAAATGTAAGACTCATTTGTTTTACTAATTTTTAGAGTATTCTCTTCCTTTAGTGAAATACACGAAAACTCCGTTTCGTTTCAGAATCAGAAGCTTGTATTATTATAAACTAAACACAGTAATGCTGACTTAACAGTTTTTTACATAAGTATGTCTAAGAAATCTACAAGAAATGCGAAGGTACTTGTTAGTAAACTCCGGATTCCGACGGATCCCATCGGGTACCCGGGTATAGTGTTTTTTTATCAAAATATATTACCCGGTTAATAACCCTATAAAGTCCACCAGATAAACAAGGGAATTCAGTTTATTTGGAAAAATAACTTAGGGACACGTATGAAACTATGCATGTTTAGTATTCAACACGTAAATAATTCATTTTATTTCCGTGACAAACTCAAACAAGGTTTGTGAAATTATTTCAGAGCTGGAGATAGAAATGGAAAGAACTCAAACCATTTCGTAAGTGGTCTTCAGACCGAAACAATGACAATGGGACTGTTCCCATTGTAACTCATAAATTGTCCAATATTTTTGCCATAATACAACCTTGGTATGGCAAATCAACTTTTAGGCTTAGCTTTACTCACATCATTTTAAAACTAACAACAAACAATAAAGATACAAAACAAAAGAAGTTCAGTTATGGAGGAAGTAGTTGAACCCCCTGTCGATGAAACAATAGATTTTGTACTGGTCTGGGACGGATCTAAATCAGAGGCAGCATCAGATAAAGCATATGAGAAAAGAAGAGTCTTTGAAAATAACCTTGTGTTAGAAGGATTGATTTTGGAACGCGATGTAATTAAATCCAAGCAACTTTATTTTGTAAAAATCCGAGCTTCTTTGGAAGTTTTGAAACGGTATGGAGAAATATTAAAACTTCGAATGCCTATTAAAGAGGTTAGCATTTTTATCGATTCTAATTTACAATTATGAGCTAGCGGTTTGATCAATAAATATGAAAAGCTCAGAAAAATAAATTAGCTTAAATCTCCGTAGATTCCTGGAGTCACAGATGGAGTTCTTAAAAAAACTTCGTTAATCGTACAAGCCAGCTCTTTGATAAAAAATGCATTCGAATCTTGTTTCAAAATGGATCCTGCCATTTTTCCAAAGCCGAAACGAAAAGTAACTACTGTTTTCAGCAGAGATAGAGAATACCTGTATGACTTAGATTCTCAAAACTCTTTAAAGTTCAAAAAGTACGTAATACAATCCATTGCATACAAAAACTTATTATTTTCCCAGGTTTGATATCAACGAAGACAACGTTGGGGAATTTTTCACACAAATACATCGATCAAGAATCGTTCAATTTATTTTGAGACGTAAAGCATACAAAGATCTCAAAGATGATGATGAACCTACAAAGGAGCTGTCGTTTGGTTATGAGCGCTTAGTGAAAAGCGGTGTATACAGTGCGGGGTATCCTCTCCATGATGTAAGTATTATTTATTTAAATATTATTCAATTAAAACATAAATGTCCATAAACTTTAGGGAAGCTCCAAGTCTTCTAGCTGTCAAAGGGGCTTACTACTGAAGGAATGGGGTTTATTCAAAAATTGTCTCAAGTTTCAACCACTAAACGCGATCAAAGATTACTTTGGAGTAAAAGTTGGGCTTTATTTTGCATGGCTAGGATTTTATGCGCATATGCTCATTCCAGCGTCAATTATGGGGCTGGCTTGTTCACTTTATGGATGGTTTACTTTGTATAAGGATACGTATACGTGAGATTTAATTTTAAAAAATAATTAAAAATTTTTAGAAGCAACTTTGATTTGATCTTGAATTAATGAATTTTTTAATGAAAAAATATAATTTAGGATAAGCATCTGTAATTCGGAAGAACCGATGTGTCCTTTATGCGAAAATTACTGCGATTATTGGGAACTTAAGTCACGATGTTTTCATTCAAAGTTGACATATCTCTTTGACAATGATTCTACTGCGGTGTTTGCTTTCATTATGTCACTTTGGAGTAAGTCTAGCAATTTAAAAAATTCCAATTTTATTAATTACTGGGAGGAGCAATTAAAAAAGGTTTTTTTAGCCGTAATATTTCTGGAATTGTGGAAAAGATACTCGAGTGAAATATCTCATAAATGGGGCCTAACAGGATTTGATGAAAAAGATCAAATTCCAAGACCAGAATATCTCGCTCGGCTTAAAGCAGTCAAAGCCAAAAAGTTTAACGTCGTGACCAATTCTATGGAACCAGCAGTTCCATTCTGCAAGATGAGATTACCTTACACTCTTTTGAGTGTTTCAACAATGCTCATTTTGGTAATTAGTTTGTGAAAAATTCCAATCATGCATAATTTACAGACATTGACTAAATAGTTCTATTTTTTAATGTAAATGTTTAGGTTTGTGTGGCATTAGCAGCACTTTTTGGTGTGATAATGTATCGTCTCGCAACTTTAATGGCATTAAGCACAAAAGCGAATGCAAATTCCAAAATTCTCGCATATGAATTGATTATAGTTAATATAACTGCTGCATGTATCAATTTGATGTTCATCATGATTTTTAATAAGGTATAATATGATAAAAACAATTTTTCCGCACATTCTTTAAGTAAAATCATTAAATTTTTAAATTAAATTTTAGGTATACACAAAGATATCAGCATACCTAACAGAAATGGAGATTCCTCGAACTCAACAAAATTACGATTCGAGCTACGCTTTTAAAATTTATATTCTTCAGTTCATCAATCATTATTCTTCAATATTTTATATTGCATACTTCAAGGGAAATTTTATTGGTGCTCCTCATAAATACACTAAACTATTTGGTAAATGGAGACAAGAAGAGGTAAAAGTATTTCAAGCTTGATATGAAATTAATTATTCCAAAACGTGAAATAAGATTCTTATTAAAAAGTTTTAAACGTTTTCAGTGTGGGATAAGCTGCATGCCGGAATTATGTATTCAACTTGCAGTCATCATGATTGGAAAACAAGCTAAAAACTTTATCTTGGAAATGGTTGTTCCGTAAGCTATTAATCTCTAAATAATTATGCATTAATGGAATCTCCGTAAAAATTCTTGAAATTGTTTCGTATTTAGGGTATTTCAGAAGCTCTTTAAAAATGTAAAGCTGCGAGCAGGTGTTGGGCAAGAAAAAGTCAAAGTTCTTACACAGCAAATGATCAAAGACTATGAACTATTGGATTGGACTCCAGAAACTTTAACACAAGAGTATTTAGAAATGGGTGACAAGAACATTTGACATTTTACATGAATTTATAATTAATTGTAATCATGTTTTTCTTGGATTTTCAGTTATTCAGTATGGATTCGTAACCATTTTTGTTGCTGCATTCCCTCTGGCACCTCTATTTGCCTTGTTAAACAACATACTAGAGCTAAGGCTGGATGCTCAGAAACTTTTGAAACATTACAAGCGTCCAGTTGGATTGAGGGTCAAAGGGATCGGAGTTTGGTATTCTATTATGGACTCTGTTGCAAAGTTTGCTGTTATCTCAAATGTAAGTATTACTGGGGCTTTGTGCAATATTGAGGTAAATTGAGACGATTTTATATAAAATATTTCGATTTCACATGCAGGCATTTATTATCGCAATCACATCGAGTTTTATTCCAAAACTCATGTATCGTTACGGATATCATGATGTGGGTGATCGTAGATACGGCACTCTTGATGGATTTTTAGAGCATCAATTGTGTATATTTCACACTGAGGATATCGACAAGGCACCTACAGGTGTGTACCTCCGGAATAAGGTGGAATTTTGCAGGTTTGCTTTCAACTTATCTAGATAATGAATTTATTTTTACTGTAGACTTTTTGGTAAACCTAATTTCGATTTAAATGGACAATAAAGAGTTATACTCTTATACTGCAATTAATATTTTAGCTATGCAACGTATCGATACGGGTACAATGAGACATCCGGTCATCAATACCAGTTTACAGATTTCCACTGGAAAGTATGGCTGGCAAGGGTTTTATTTGTTATTGTATTTGAGGTATGATATGAGATGATGACATTTTGACAACCTGTTGTTACCTAAACCTGTTATCGAAAATTCAGTTTTTAACATTGTCTCGTAACATTTTTCCTAGAACGTCGTTGCTTTATGTGTTATATTTCTAAGCTGGATTATACCTGACGTCCCTCAATCGCTTGAGGTACGTTGCAAGAGGATTCTCTAGAAGAGCATGTTAATTTACATAGAAAGAGTAGTGTAAGTAAGCTACAAATTTTAATTATTAATTTGATATTTTACAGGAGGAAATACAAAGAGAGGAATATCTAACAAATGAATTGATAATCAAACAAGAACTTTTAAGGGCTAGAGGAGTAGTTTCAGAAGATGCTCAATGTTTTAGAAGAATTCGGAGTCTCGAAGATGGAGTTAATCTTATTGTTAACATTGACGACGTCGAAAAGTTAGTGAATGAATAAGCAAAAATATTTTAATGCCATTTTTACAGAAATTTATAACTCCATCCAAACTGATTGGATCATTATTAACCATTCTTGTTTTGTTTTTTTCATTAGAACAATTCCTAAATCCGCCTTAATCT
The DNA here is from genome assembly GCA_034696425.1 of Isotoma viridis. Taxonomy (NCBI): domain Eukaryota; kingdom Metazoa; phylum Arthropoda; class Collembola; order Entomobryomorpha; family Isotomidae; genus Isotoma; species Isotoma viridis. The sequence goes on from JAQGAA010000177.1 coordinate 17,304, forward strand.
GAAATTATTACATCTAATTCATTTTGTCAATTTTCAGAAACGGAATTTCAAGGAACCATAGTTCACACGCATCTCCTGAAAAACATGTTATTAATGAAGAAGGCCCGTAATTTTGTTCTAAAGACTTTTAATAATTTTAAGCATTACTGATATGCAAATCATAATTTACCTGGCATGCTAAAAACAATGAATTTTTTTCAATTTGTTATTAAAATCTCTTATGAAAGATCAAGAATAAAAAATTATTGTAAGCTTAAACCACAAACCACTATTTCCTTCCTTTTATGCAAATTAAATTTATTTATAAATTTAAATAATTCAGCTTCAAATTAAAATCTAATACAAATACAACCCGCTGTTAAAAAGTTGTTGCTTCAATTAAAAATAGCATTTGTTATGTTTATCAAATTTCATTTCATTTTATTTTAAGATAATTAAAGATAAGAAATGATAACTCTCTAACTCTAACTTAAGATATTCAGCTCTTTATTGCATAGTTTACACAAATTCTTAGCAATTTAAAGGTAGATGTCCTTGTCTACTCGTGGCTCTACCATTGCAACGGATCAATGGATGATTGTCATAGGCCATGTCATGTCATGTCATATCTCATATGTCATAAGGAGTAAGGAGTAGTTGGAGTAGACAAAGGACCATAGTTCTTTCAAAAAGGGATAATCAGTGTTAACAGTTTCCCCATAAAAGATGAATCTCACTCTACTCATCCCGTCTCTCATACCACCAAACCACACCGCCGCGTGTTACGAAAAAGAAACCGATATTTCCTAAATAAATCAAACCCGGTTTTATACTTTTCTCTCCTTTTTTTGGGTTTCAGCTTCAGCCCTTTAAAAATTCGAATAGTTTGGATATAAATAGGTGCAAAAAGAGTTCTGACACTTTACAAGATTTTAAGCGTTTTGCCTTGAAAAGCGCTGCGTCTGCATCCACGCTCGTAGCAAGTATGACAAATCCGAGGGCAACTTTAAGAGACCTGAATTCTTTAAGAATATTCTTGTAAGTAAACATTAATAATGTTTACTTTGTACTTAATGTTTACTTTGTACTTTGTTTGTACTTGTAATTTGATTGATTGTCTTTTATATATTCAATCAAGTTGGCAATTTTAAAATTTCATAATGTTTCATTTCAGGATTCATAAGCGGAACTATGTAAAGCATATTAAATGGACGCCCAAATTAAAGGAAATGTTGCAACCACCACCAGCCTCTTCAGGACCGAAGGCACCCCTTCCTAAATTGGAATCCATTACAATTCCAAATAGAATTGAAAGAAGCTCCACAGACATTCTTAAAGTATTATTGAAATAATTCCTCAATTTACTTGTACTAACAGCTATAAAGTGTTGCTTGTGAAATAATTAAACATTTCAAACTTGATAGGCTTTGGCAAGTACAGTAGGGCGAGATTATACAGCTACTCATTACAAATACCATGATGACCCTTATCTCATCCCGTATTCAAATATGTCCAAAAGGAGCTACGCTTTGTCCAAGGAAGCTGGAAGAAAGGCTGCCAAATGGATTAGACAGGAGCATGCGGATTTATTCCAACATAAGGAAGCGGAACCCCCAATCGAGGTTTGGAATTAAAATCAGAGTTAACTCGTTAGATTATTTTTCAAACGTGAAGTTTAATAGAATACCACTTTGACCCTTTTTATTTTAGGCTTTCTATCCATCCCCTGTTTTTACAGAAGAAAGTGATGTTGGAGAACCTGATCTTAACAAATACATTGAGCAAGGGCTCCTCGTTGAAGCTATTAAAATTTATGAAATTATAAAGCTAAAAGGAAAAGGTAATTGTAGTTGCTCCTGTGACTTTCTAAACTCGATTAAAATAAAGTTTATTCATGTCAAATGTTTTTTACTATTTCAGACATTAGCCAAGAAGCAAAACAGTCACTTATGGAGTTACTTTGTTATTACAATGAGAACGAGCCTATTAGTGACGACTTATTTGAAGAGAAGTGGTACAAAACTGGTACTACTGCTTATAGGGATAGGATTAAAAATACATGGAGGTGAGATGATTACTGTGGTGTAGTAAAGTGTACTTTGTAGTTTTAAAAACAACTGGGTATTCAACATGTTGGTTCTATTTAGAGATACAGGATTAGCAGAAACGTTATTTGCGGAGCTTGAAAATCCGGATATAAATGCATACTGTACGTTAATTAGAGGAAGAGCGAAGTACTATCAGGTATGTTCTACCAGATTTTAAAAACTAAATAAAATCAACAAGTTTAAATATCTAACTATTTGATATACTGTTTTTAGGTGGATAAAGCATGGCACTTATACAAAGATGTCCAGTCTAAAGGTCTAACTATTGATGCCGAAACTTACAACTCTCTCATTAAAATTTGCAACTTCTTACGGGAGAGCAGTGACTTGAGATGGGGTTTAGTCGAGGTAGTGAGCTTTACTTTGATAATATTGAAAAGAAATTTTATCGGTACAGGATATACTCTGCCATTTTACTTTAGAAGAAATCTATAAAACCAAATTATTTTTATCTGAAAAGGAACTTCTTGTGGACATGAATCAAAACGGTTTAACTCCGAATTTGGGAACATTAAACTCTATTTTGGAAGTTCTGAATGGTCTGGGTAACAGTCGTCAATCTAAGAGTTTGGCCTTGTCCACATTATCCGAATTTAAAAGACTTGGAGTTGAACCTTCTTTGGCATCATACTATTTCATTCTTACAATATTTTGCAAAGAACGTAAGGACGACAAATATTTTACATTATAATATTGCCTTCATTATAAGTATGTATAATCAATATTATTAATCCGTTTTTATTTTAATTATTTTTCAGGAGGACCAACGAGTACTGTTCTTTCTGATATTTTAAGATTAACAGAAGGAAAAGCGTTTGCAATCCAAGACCCTAAAGACGTACAGTTTTTTGCAGTTGCAATGGACGTTGCAAGAAATCATTTGCAGAATGTGGAGCTAGCGTACAAAATTGATGCCCTGCTTCACACCGGAAATAATTATGATCTCATTGGGGATTCGTTTAAAGAATCTGTCTACTAGTAAGTTCTAACATGGTTTGGCTGGATAGGATAGTAGGCTATATTGCTTTAATTTAATAATCATACCTTATTTGCCATTTGCTATAACAAACCTTCATTTAGTATCATGAAAAACTTAATTTTCAGCCGACACTATGTGGCTCTAAGATGTATATCTGAACCATTTGATACGTTTATGGAGTTCTATACCAAGATTGTGCCAAATATTTACACACCAGAACCTGCAATAATGGAGGTTTGTTAGTTATTAAAAAAGTTGATTTTTAATAACTAGTAGCTAGTATATTATACTTGTTTATTTGTGTCAGGAAATTTTGAAATCCTTGGAAATCAATACAGCGATTCAGTATTTGCCTCAGCTTTGGTCAGATATGGTGATATTTGATCACACTAATAGAGAGAATCTTTTAGCACTAACACTTCATTTAATGGCAAATTACTACCCAACATCATTGGACGAACTAGATATTTCGCAACCAGCAAAGTTGGCAGAAAAGTTTACTGAAATAGGATGGAAAATTTGGACAATTATTGAAACCCAGGAGAAAGACCGGCCAAGGAAAATCGGATGGACTGGAAAAATGCTGGGGGATTTGATTCACATCCAAATTAAAGGAGATCAGTTTGATAACGCTTGTGAAATTATTAAAAAACTCCTATCTACTTCGTCAGATGTGCTTGGTATTCCTAGTCTTGAAAACCTAAAGCTCTTCCTGGATTCTGCTATCGTTCAAAACAATGGACCAATGTGCTTAGTAAGTCTACTTAAAAACAGTAAAAATAATTGTTGACCTTTTGTGAAATGATTGCACAATATCCAAAACTAAAAATTTGTTCATGAACTCTTTAATTTTTAGGCGTGCATCCAATACGTCCATGAATGTGGTTTCCCCGAAGTAAACGAAATGGCAGAGCAAGCTTGTACTAAAGTGGAACTTGACTCTATTCAAAAGGCTAAATTAAGTAACATTGTTGGATTCGACATTGCATCAGAACGTCTCCAGGCCAAAGATAAGGAAAAAGCTTCTTCATCAAGCTAGAATAAATTACGTTACAAATGTATAGAATTTGTCCAGATTAAAGGACTTTAGATATGTAGCAACATCCAATTTTGTGTACTGTTACTTAGAGGTTTTTGTATGACATTTGTTCTCATATGAGTTATAAATTATGACTAAAAACTAGAATTATATCTAAAATCGTAGTTTTAGCTTAGTTTAAATACAGCACAAGTCTAGTGTCTTTTGTGTATTATCACAAACAGAGTAAAGTAAAAGCTAGACAAGATCAAATTGAAATCAAGGCTTACGGTTTTATTCTTTTATAATTTTACCATTCATTTAAATACATTTTATCACGGTTAAGTCTTCAGATGCAAATTGGAACTTGCTAACTTTTTAATTAGCACAAACGAAAGTTGAAGGTTGTTTTAGGTACATTTAATTTTTGGCACATCGCATGACCCAAACTTTTTAAAACTCAATCTTGTCTGCAAGCATGAAATGAATTATTTATACTATTTTTCAAACGCATCTGCAAAAAAATGATATTCTTGATATGTGCATACTCGTTTCTCAGAATAATAAAAATATTTAGAAGTCTTAATTAAAAAGCAAAACGAAACCATGCTCACATACATATTGATGTGTTTTTTACAACTCGTACACTACTTGAGCCAAAAGAGCAATTCTTATGTATAAGCCTTGTGTACTATTATTATTACGGCTCGTGGGAAAACAACAGACGAAACTCAGTTTTTATGACTGAAAAATGAACAAACGAAAGACGAAAAGTATGCCATGCACTTCCATTCCACTTTCTGCAAGTAACAGTTTGCATTTTTTGCTAAGACTTGTGAAAGTGAAAAGGGTTAAAAGTTTTATTTCAGTAAAAAAATTAAAAAAATGCAAAGAATACAGAAATGAAATAGCAGATGGGAAAAAGGTCTTGTGAATAAAAGGTAAAAACCCTGAAGGTTTTTTAAGAATAAAAAAAGAAACTACCACCGCTACTACTACATTTCCAAAAGTGAAAGGTCTCCGGCTTTCTCGCTTTTAGCATTATGGAATGAAATATTGCACTAGAAATGAAGCAAAAAGATAGATTTATTACAGTTATGACAGGAAAAATCTGCATACATTTACTATATATATCATTAAATCTCTGTAGGAATTTTTAGAACTTTGGCTTTGTTTTCTTTGTTCAGGGCTTAGTTAGTAGGAGTTTTTTTCTGATATTTTTTTACTCCCTTTTGTTTAAGCTTTTGTTGGGTTACATTTACATTATTTTGTGTAAGGTCGTTTAGGGCATTTTAATGCGATTCGGTTGAGGTTAGAATTATAGCGAATTCGATAATTCGGATCTTTTTGTTTCAAAGGAAAATAAATACCAGCATGTACCACCAAAGAGAGATGCTTCAATGAAAAGGACTTTAGCTTAGAAACAAATTAAAATAGCATGACCATCACACACACAAACTCACATGTTTCGACACAAAGAGATACAATAGAGCAAGTATAAGTTTTTATCCTTGACTTTGAGTTATATAATATAAGCATTGATATTTCCGTTGCTGCAATGTATTCAGTCAAGTATCGAGAACCCAATCGTGTCAAAAGGTTTCCGGTTAGCAAATTAGTTTTTTTTGTACATTCTACTACTACAACTATTCTATTTCGTAAAAAAGGTTGGATACGTGTCAACAAACATGAACAAGTGAAAGTTAAGTTAGTTGGTTAGGAATGATTGGAAATTCTGTGAAAAACGACTTGACAAGTATTGGCAACTCTAACAGTCATTGCTTTCATCTGCTTTCTCGAATCAACAAACTTAGTTTTTTTTTCATTCGTTAATGGTTAAGAGGACAGGACAGAGTGAACCTTATAGCATGTAAGTACAATACACAGCAAATTTCTCAACAAAGAAATAAATAAGCCGTGTGTGTACCTCTCTACTACTACTATATCGTCTCGTAAACTTTTGGCTTTCTTCGCGTTGACAAAGATTTTGCCAAAAAAGCGAATTGTACAACTCTGCGCTACTACTCTCTGTTACTCAAGGAATGAAGAAAAGACACATACATGAGATTTCCACCAAGTGGTCCAAGCAAACTCTAAAAAACCGTACTCGAAAACTTGTATAAGAATGTTGTTCGACACAAAGTTTGTTCCCACTTGGCTTCAGAGCTTAGTTTTGGGAACACTATTTTTAGTCATCGTATCGTATCGTGTACATACATTTGTCCCAATTCGAACCAAGTGAAAAATCTTTCAATACCATTTTAATACAAGTATAGGTAGGCTAACCTGATAGTTGTAGTGTGGTCGGTGGCTTTTTGAGTGAATCCTATTTAAATTATTCCTTCATACATTTTTTATTGTATATGACAATCTGCTTTTATATTCAGTTTGAATTTGAATAGGTGAATAATTTCTCAATCGATAAACCTATACAGAAAAAGGGTTTGAGACACAAAAATCATTTCCGTTGTATAACTCGATTTTACTAGTCTGTGTTTGGTAATAATAATCTGACAATCTAGAGAAAGCCTGCCAGGCAGGCAGGCAGCAAGTCTTTTGTTACTACTCGTTATTTTGCTAGGACTAGCAGGGCTGCTACTACTAGCTACTACTTACTATAGATTATTGATATGATATTTCTGGCATTTATTCCCTTTATCTTTCAAACTGAATGGAGAAACATTTTGACATTTGAGATTATACAGATACTCAGTCTTGTTAAGTCTATACAGTCGTTTCTGGTTCACTGGGGTGAAAGAAGCAGATGATAATTTGTCGATTTGCCAAGTTTGTTCAAATAGGTTTTCTTATTGGTACAGGCATTAAAGTTAAACTTGAAGTATTAAAGGTAATGTAAGAGCAAGGGTAATGAATTAGAAAGAGAGCAGATTTCATTACTAGAGGAGGTGTCCGGAATAGCTAAAGATATTTGGCAGGAGTGAAAGTGGTTTATAATATTATAGCCAAGTTTCATAATTTGAAGGCTCAAGTTACCCCAAACAGGAAGTTCATTTGTTGCAGTTTGGAAAGAAGAGACTACAAAGTCCAAGACTCTTTATTGCTGACGAAGACTCGGACAAAAAAAGAAAGAAAAATGACACTACAAAGCGAAAACGACGTAACAAAAACCATGACCTCCTCAGAAAGATCAATTACAGATAAATCTCAAACTACCTCGGATCCAGATCAAGATCTTTGTCCAGTATGCTCCACACCAAGTCTAATATCGTGTCGTACATGCAAAAAGATCAATTATTGTAGTAAACCACACCAAAGAATACATTGGAAATCCCATAAAGCCGAGTGTTATCCTGTAATTGAGGAAAAAGATGAAATCCTCGGGCATCGGCTACTAGCAACCCGAAATATCAAGCCTGGAGAGATAATTCTCCGAGAAAAGCCATTGCTTTCCATTCCTAGTGGGAAAACGAGACGTGGCAGTGGCACCTATTCACTACTACTACCCGAAAGCTCAGATTCTAAACCAGGAGAAAAGTCAATTTGTTTAGGGTGTTTTGCACTGATCGTAAAATCGAATTACTTTTGCCCAACATGTTCATGGCCATTCTGTGGACCAACCTGTGTGGAAGATGTTCAACATCGAGAAAATGAATGTGAAATATTTGCATCTCGTAAAATTCAACCACTTACTCACCTGGTGGAAGTGAATAAAGAAGAAGAAGTGGGATCAGTATCACTAAAGGGTAAATACGAGTACAAATATCAAGCTATTACAATTCTTCGGGGAGTACTTCTCAAGGAGAAGGATCCTCTAAAATGGCAAAGACTTGGGGAATTTCACTCTCAAGCTTTACAAGAACCACAGAAACAAGATCAAAATTTATATAACGATTTAACCCTGTTTTGTAACAATTTTATACAAAATACGTGCAAACTTGCTCAATTCACTCGGGAAGATATTGATCTGGTTTTGAGAGTTATAATGATGACATCAACACACGTATTTGTTTTTGATGGGGATGACGATAGTCTTAAATTTAGCTGTGATGAAGATCTCTTCTCAAACAGTACTACTAACAGGTATACATAGCTTTTATTTATATCTTTCATGTTTATAATAACTTAACATATTTTCTGGAATAAATGACTTCCTTGGGGTACTGTTGGTTTGGTTATCATTCTATTTCCCAACTGTACAAAACCAATAATCCCCTTTACATAAATTTTTTACATCCTTTAGAAAAACCTACTGTCAGTCAAATGTTTTTATCCCATATGCTCCACTATTTCAGAAAGTACCCAATAAACTCAAAGCAATTCACTTAAGCAATTCTGAGAATTTGTTTTGTTAAAAAATTGGACATAACTCTATTCTAAACTTTATTACAGCCGCAATACTTTGCATTTATGCTACATTGCCCAGCTAGCTTCACAAAGTTGTGTTCCAAATGCTTCTTGGATGATGCATAAGAATGACAACTCAGAATGGGAAATATTCTTACGAGCAACAATCCCCATACGGTTTGGTGAACGTATAACCTTGTCGTATTATGCTGAAGATGTAACACGGGGAATAATGGATCGTTTTGATATCCAGAGAAGAAAGCTTTTTGGGGAAAGTGAAAAAGAAAATAATATTACTACTTCTAAAAATACCTGTTTATGTGAAAGATGTACTGATCCGAGTGAACTAGGAACTTTTTTTTCTGCAATAAAATGCCCATGTCATTCAGGCTACTTACTTCCTGTTATTAATGCTCCCTCACTATCTCAAATAAGAGAAACGGATGGGTTGAATACAAGAGTTACAGAGTGGAAATGTACAGAATGTTTTGACAAAGTCAGTTCTGAATTTTGTGATCAAATTTTATTTTCTGTGAGAAAGGATCTCACTGCCACGAGTATTTATGTAGAAACTTCGAATAATTCTACTGCTATTGATGAGTTATTCGACATATGTAATAGGCATTCGGGAGAAACTTTGCATTTTAACCATTTCTTGATTTATAAAATAGAAATGGAGATTTTAAGACGGATCTCAAATTTATTTGCTCAAAATGTATGGGCTTCATGGGATGATCGGTATGTAGTTTTGGTTGAACGGATGATGAAGATTTGTATAAAGTGGCTTGAAGTTGCGGAAGTACTTTGGCGTGGGATTACCAAACAGAGAGGTTTTTATTAATTAAATTTTATTTTTAATTGCATTTTTCAAGTATTGGTTATATAATGGGAACTTTTAATAAGAAGCTAAATTGATTTGTTTTCAGGTTTGCTACTTTACTACCTTCAAGAAGCAATGGTGATAAATTTAATCACGGGCATTTCCAAGATCATGAGGAATAAGGTAGAAGGCGATAAGAAAGTTTTGGAACAAGAATTTACAAAAATTCTCAACATCCGGCGAGATGTCTTGCAAATATTTTGTTTGGATTCTGAAGGAAGCTTTGGTAATCAGATTGCCCAGTCTATGGTTAACGGGTGTCCGGAAATTGTTATTCTTAAAAAGCACTTTGACTGCTGTGTTCAGAATGGATGCTAAACCTGAAAAACACGTCTATAAAGTTATACTATATTATATCATGCTTAGATTAGATAACATATATTATATCTAATAATATATGTTATAAGATATAATATATGTTATCTAATCTAAGATATCATGTTATTAGCTATTTCTAAATTTGTAGAGAGAAAAGTTTTTTTTTAACTTTATAGTTTATTCATAGTGATTTTTGATGTTTTTCCAATAAAATAATATTGCAAATTACTAAATTACAAAATTAAAAGTTGAAAAATATTCATGCAACGGTTATTTATTCTTCGGTCCATATAATGTCAAGTCGTTGCATTTGACACACGACAGATTACTTTTTATCTCCTTGATTAGAGATGATCTGTGACTTTAAAAAGGCGTTAACCATACCACGTATTTAATATTTTTATGAAGCTACACTGAATGTTGGCATTACTTACAGCATTGCTATTCACTCATGCAAATAATTTTAAGAAGGATATATGTCCTTACATAAAACTATATATATAATATTATATACAAGACAAGCTACTACTTAATTTTACAGCTTGAACTTTCATGTGTCATGTAATAAGCTTAAAGTAGAGTCAATCCAAGTCCAGATGCTTTTCACAATGTTAGAGATGACCAATTTACTCGGAATCTTAAATACAGAATGGAAGCTAAACTAAATAGGATATTTATTATTTGATAACAATTTGTTTATTTCCTTTGTCTTTGATTATTTTTTGCTTTAAAGTGAATTTTTAGTAAATCATAATTCAGCATACATTACATAATTCATCCCTCAGTTCCTTAATAAAGACACTCTGTATAAAAGGAAGTTTATTTGAGATCCACACATTTCTTTGACTTAACAGATTACATTACGGAAAAAATAATATAGAGCTTATAAAAACCGTCTCAATTTTCAATATGAGGGTAAGATGAGAATTCGAATTTGGCAATTTAATTGGTTTAAATTCGCATGTTAACAACATTGAATATAGGGTGAAAACGTATTTAAAGAAACAAAATTAATATAATAATTTGTTTATTCATTTTCAGAATTTTTCCACATATACTTCTATCACTCCATTAATAATAATTTTAAGCTTCCTCTCGAATTTCATTGCATTCATACCGAATCCCGTAATCAGTTTCAATACCGAGCCTGAGCCTCACAGACTTAAAAAAGTCGACGAGTCCTGTAGCGTCGTATACTCTCAAGCCCATTGTAGCGACGACGATGAAGACTATCCAACAAGTTCTGAATGCGAAATGATAAAAACTGACAATTGTGATAAATCTCTTGAACTCTTCTGTGTTCAAGGAGTTTGCAAACCGAACTGCCATCAAATAATTGAAAATTACAACCCTGAAGAAGGAAAATGCTTCCGTAAGATAGGAACATATTGCAGAAACTCTTCAGAATGTGAAAAAAATGCAATTTGTGAACGAAATCAATGTCGATGTGGAAACAATTTCTTAGTGGAACAAGAAACAGGAAAATGTGTTAGATCTGCTGATCATGGGGAGTATTGCGATCATGACATAATTTGCGATAGAGATTCTGATATCGAATGCATAAATAACCGATGTGATTGCAAATCTCCAGAAAAACAATTTTATAACTCAAAACGAAAGAAATGTTTTATCTACATTGGTAACCAATGTACAGGTGGGTTAACATTTTGTCCACAGGATTCCAATTGTTTGAGAGAGATTCAACAAAATGAAACTGTTGATGATGAAATGGAAGAAGAGCATTATATAGGAATTCCCTTGGATGACGAATCTAAAACTTTTAAATGCAAGTGTGATAAAGGTTATGCCCCCTCGATGGATGGGAAGTCTTGTACAGGTCTTTATGGAACTATGTGCAGCTCGTTACACAAAT
>JAQGAA010000178.1:0-28641 GCA_034696425.1 Isotoma viridis
AAGTGTTACATGTTTCCTATTTTTCTGCACCACTTCATCCAATTTATTCCTTGTCATTAGAAGGATTTGTTGATAAAACATCCTTAGGCTGAAAATGCTCCTATAATCACTTTGCTTATTTGATAATTGACGTGTGGTATCCAAATGTTAATTTTGACTTTTGTTTGCAAACTCTTCAATAAATGTAATTTGTCTGTCAGCAGTCACTCAATTACAGGAACTTTTGCAATTTGATTAATTTTATATTTTAGCTGGAGGCAGGACAAGAGATCAATCAGTAGCAATTAAATTTGCTAATTTATATGCAGTTTTTTGCATAACTATTTGCCACTTATTTCATACCAACATAGTTTCAATTGTGGTTATTGTAGTTTAAATACAATCATTAAATTCTGTTCAATTAATTTCATCAGATGCATAAATTTAAGAATTCATCTCAATTGAAATTTAAAAAAAATTATGACGGAAATATTGCATATTTTTTTATCAAAGTCTATAAGATAAGTAGTAAATTTCGCAAAAAAATTCTCTAGAAAAACTACAAAATGACATATGTGCAACTCCCAGAAAACCTAGTTACCTACACACACTTTCATGACTTTCAGTAATGAATTATTGATTCATAACCCTAATCCATAATTTATCGTTATATCCCTCCAATCTGGAAAAAAATTGCCTGCAGCAACCCTTAAGAAAATTTATCCTCGACCATTTAGATTTTACTTTGAACCTTAAGATAGATAAGATTTCTATCACTTCTTTCTACTTTATTTTATGTTCCTTTTACTACCATCCTATCTAGCTCTTCTAACTTAAGCCAGCTTACCATTTCCTTCTTGTACCTTATATGACTCAATTGATGGAACAAAACTGAAAATCTTTTAAAAAATAAATGGTTGAAATATAACTTGAGATTTAGAATGGAACTACTTTTCCTATAGAACACTTGAGAGAGTAATTCATCCACCTTACTTTACTTATAGTGTATGGCACGTGCACAATGCAAATTTCATAGAGGCCAAGCCTTAAAAAAAGAGACCAAACACCATGATGAGAAGCAAGTGAAGCCTTTTAACCATTTTTTCACCGTAGATCATATTTTTATGTGGGCTTTCTTCAACAAGATGAGATATTGAAATTACCTCTAATATGATTTGTCTTACAAGCATTTTCTTACTTATATAGCCATTTTAATACTCCTTAACCTCATCATTTGATGATGTGTAACATCAACAAAAGTGTTTAACTAATAGGTTTATCGTCCACTGAGGGACTAATAAGGAATTTAGGGTACTGTGATCCCAGAAGCCGCACCACGAATAGGCGTGTCCACAGTACCTATCAGTTTCACTTTAGTATGATTAACTACCGTTTTATCGTTTTATGATCGATGTCGGCTGACACTTGACTCTATTACCTAGCAAAAATACTTACAAAATATACAGACTTTCTTTTATCTTGAGTTTTGGTCATTTTATACTCAAACATCTTTTTACCAGTTACCACAAAACACATCAAATCTCTTTTCAGGCCAAACATTATTAAAAGTTAATAAACAGTTTAAACTCGTTTTAAAAACCATATTTTACACACTCTTCTTTTCTACGAAAGAGTTATTGAAACGTATAAAGTGGGAAAGGTCTCGTGCTAGGATGAGATAATGATTGCTGCAAATTAGCATTATAAAACCCTTTAGTTAGTGGCTCATGAGTTATTTTCATAAAACGTTGTCCAGCCATAATAAGACTTTAACCATACTTATTGTGGTGATTAGAACTGAGTCTGATTACTAAGGACCTGTAGTGTAAACTGGTTTTTAAATTTGATGTTGACAACCAGAGAAAATCACCCTGTTATATACAAGCTAGGAGAGAGACCTAAAAAGAGAAAATAATTTTCAGCCTTGTCAGAGTTCATTATCGGTCAAGCGTGGTGTACTCACTCGTACGCGTAATATGTCATCATGAACAAGGACAAGAAGGAAACGTGTAGAAAAGGGAAATGAGAGTCTAGTTGACTTGACTTCCAGTCACTACTAAACGAAGGGATGATTTACGAGTTGTAAATCATTGGCCGTCCTTTCCTCATTAATTAGCTGCACCCACGCAACTTCCATCACCATTAGGATTAGTAACTACCCAAAAATGTCAAATTGGTAAATTATTTGAGTAAATAAGGGACAAAAAGAGAACATTATTATTTTCATTTGATTTGTATGGCTTCCTGCATTTTAAAATTATATTAGCGAGATTAAATATTGCAAAATATTTTTTTATTACAAAGTGAGGGAGGGGAATTGAGAAAGTGATAATTTGCATTGTTTTTTTGTCACCCCCATGGTCACATCTTAAAAATTGCACTGTAATGTTACTCCTTGGGTGTATTAACAGGAATTAATCTTTGTTTTGTACTCGTGGTATCGTATATAAATATTTTGCATATTTTTTTAAGTATTTTAATTGAAAATGTGATAAAGTGAAGAAGTCATTGTTTTTAAAAAGGGAAAAAATGTAACTCATAAAAATAAAAGTGGTTATTGATTTTTATAACTCCATGTGACTCTGTCTGTAACTTTATCATGAGTTCATGAGTTTTGAAATGTTTAACAGTTAGAAAAAAACAAAGTTTAATGTTATTAAGTAGGACCTTCAGTAAAAATCGACAAGTTCTTCTTCCTAAAGCAATAATCCTCATAATATCCTAGTTCATTTTTTGTCTTGAATAGTTAAAAACGAGTCTCACTTTAGTGTTATACTTGAGCTGAATCTTTATTACGGCCATGCCAGAAGAGACGGACTAATAAGTAGCATGGACCAAAAGTAGAGAAATAAAGTGCTACAAAATCCAAACAATAACCCTTTTGCTCAAGTGTTAAAGCTCTTCTTCCGATGTTGTTTTTACGCACTATTTTTGCAGTTGAATTTTAAAAAGACGTAAGTGAGGTAAGAAGATCTTTCTTTGGTTTGAGGAAGAGTTTGATATTTGTATTATGTATTCATGTATCGCAGCATGGGAGGCCCCACCCGCTTTGTCAACTTAACACAAGGCGTAAAAAAATCATCAAACTTTGCTAAACAACATATAAGAACGTTACCCCTGGGCCTTTTCTGTCCGGAGGTGAATATTATGCACTACAGCAAAATCAGATATAATAACTCAAGGTTAGGAAAATGCAGTCGACATCATGAGTCTTTCTGAAATTATTTTTCAATTCTTTTGACAGTCTGACTGAACTACCTTCGAGAATTTTTTCAAACCCAAAGGGCTTTTTACCTTGTTGAAGTTAGAGCAAATCGGAAGAAAAATATTCAATTTTCAAGGCTCTTTCATTCATAGTAATTATTATAATGTAATTAAATTAGTGCTATTTACTACTGAAAGAAATACACCTAGCCATAAGCAATAGGTCAAGCAAGCCTAAGCAGTACCATTTACTACAAGAAGTTGTTCCTCTTTGCTGAATGTTGATATCTTAGAAATCTAAAAGTACAAATGTCAAGCTGATCTTAAGCTTGGCTCTTTGACTTAAGACACTACTAAAAAAAACTCTAGTTGGTAATGTTATTACAAAGTTCAAACTTACTACACAGACTTGGATTGAGGAAGCGTCAAGTTAACTGACATTTATTTAAAGACCATAAAAGACAAACAATAAGTTTTATGACTTGACTGTGTGGCATATTATTATAAAGGATGCGGAGATTTTATGATTGTCTTCGGCCGC
This sequence comes from Isotoma viridis, assembly GCA_034696425.1. Classification (NCBI taxonomy): domain Eukaryota; kingdom Metazoa; phylum Arthropoda; class Collembola; order Entomobryomorpha; family Isotomidae; genus Isotoma; species Isotoma viridis. The sequence continues at coordinate 3,725 of JAQGAA010000178.1, forward strand.
TACTGAATGATATTAATGTCTCTGTTCTGCTTGTATGGCTTGGTGATGCTATAAATCCGCAAGGAAGTATGGCACGGTCATCATCAAAGTTAATTGTCTGAGAAAAAGATTGTATTCACTGAACTTGAATTGAAGAAGCGAACAGATATCTTTTGGGCAACTACTACTAGATAGATTACATGTAATTAAATACAATAGTAGATATTAGAATTCATCGTAAGAATGAACTACACACTACTATGTACGACTATTATACAGTAGTGACCAGAGATTACAGAGGACTCAGGACTGCTTGATATCTTTCAGCTCGTATAATACCACTTAGACTTAATGTCATCAAAATAAAAGCAGATTTACCGAGATCTTCTCTTCTTTCTGTTTCTGTTACTTACTTACAAAGCACAAAGGAAGGCATAAATCAAATAATTCAAATTCTGGAAAGTGCTCTTTCATGTGCAGCAGTGCAACAATTCATTTCCATGATATAATGATATAAATCTACCACTAGTACCTAGTACTACTTTAATTCAGACTTATTGTTTGATTTCGTGTTACGGCAATTTGTATCTACAACTGCATCCAAAAAACCATATTATTTTTGGAATAATATATATTACACGGTACGTTGTGTTTTTGTGGTTAGTAAAATAGTATATGGGGCAAGTCTCAAAGTTAGATGCACCCTGATTAATGTTTCTAGTTTGGGTCGAGTACAATTGGAAAATATGACGAATTTCCTAAAATGAGGTCAGACAGGACAAAGGGTTGTGAAAATGTAATTATTCACAGCGTCACTGTCTTTTCCCAACTATCTTCCTGCGTATAGCCTTCCATGGTCAGGCCACTGGTGTTGATATATTTATAGGATAACAAGAGAACAGATTTGATTTACTGGAGTAGTATAAAAGTCTTAAATGAAAATACATATCTGGTTTTGGTTACATAGGCTATCTCTACCTTTTGTACATTTGTTATTCTCGTTATGGTCATTATTAATTGTACATTTAAATATAAGAGTACACATGCACAAATTCATGCTGACAGTTAATATACAACATAAAAGAACTTCTGTTTACAAATCTCAATTGAAATGATATTGTAATTGTATTGTAAAATCAATTAAGCTATTTGCTACCATACCTAATTGGCTTGATATGCATTGTGAGATGAATCAACTCTAGTCATTCTATAGCTTCAATAATACACATGGACCGTGTTGAAATGTTATTTCATTGTGTCATTCAATATGTATATGGTGATATCAACTTATACTCAAACTATACAGGAATAATTCATGGAGACACTATTTACTACTAAGAGACTTTTTTCTATTGATTATTTCCTACACATACAGATATATAACCCCTATTATTATTAAACTCCATCTAAAATCAAAGTACAGTAACGTGTAAAGTACAAACGGGAATAAGAATTCAGATCAGAACACAAATTTGCTTTTGCTTTTCAAAATACAACAGAGAAGAGATGGGCTATAAAGATGTGGAAAGTGAATGAGGCTCATCATCCAATTTTAATTGATAAATGACCATTAATTTATATGACGTCAAGGCCACCAACAACCAAAATATACTTTTTTTTATTATTTATTCCTCCCTATCATCATAAGAACACTAAAGGGCTCCCACAAAATACATACTACTTAGTGAAAAAATAACTACCTTCAAAATACCAACCTCAAGGAAACTTCTACTGCATATATGAAGTTATGACATAAAAAACAAACTTCCTATTAGTACCATTATTAATATAAAACATTCTTATACAAAATAACTATATAAACTGAAAGATTTGTACATTCTAATTCACAAGATGGATCGCCCCTGGTAAATTTTCTTTATTATTAATAATATTGGCTTCTCTCGCTTGATTGTATTATTGTAGTACTAATGGTATGAAGAAGCGAGAACCCAACTTTGTATAGTATCTGAATAAGAAGATCAGGAATATATTTCGTATCAAACTTTTCATGCATGATTTAAATTTAATTCATCGGCATTTTATAATCAATGCACACACCAACAAGAGAGAGAGAGAAAGATTATTCAAGTCCTTAATTTTACCTGCACCTTGAACTCAGTAATAAAAATGCGTTGCATAAAAATCCTAAATAAAGTATAGGGAAGAGGCTCTTAAAGTATAATCATGGTTTACTAATAAACTACTACAACTACTACTAACTTACTAACCAATATTACATATATTTCTACTACTACTGGTACTACTTCTTAAATCCAAAAACTGATGATATTATAGTTATTATATATGAAAATGAAAGATGTGCATCCCATCGGGAAGCTGGTAACTTGTAATATTCAACACACCGGAGAGGAATTGAACGAAACCACATGCAACAATTAAGGTACATGGACGAACGAACGACTTAATACTTACTACTACTACTTGCATGCTAGCAAATTGCAGTTTAGCTCCAGGGATGTTAAAAATTCAGGAGACATGATAGCAGCATACAACAGTTCCTTATTCATATTTTTGTCCGTACTATCTTCTTATATTATATTATGCAAAGAAGATTTCATACTTTGAAGAAAATATCAAAAATATTATTTTTTTGCTTTAAGTTATGAATGAATAAAACTTCAATATTTAAGTAAACATGTTTTTGCATAGGAAATAGGTAGGCTTCATTTTAAATTTAATCAATACTCTTCATATTGTATAATAATACTATTGCACTACTACTTACTACTTACTATGTGCATAGCCTTGTGAGAAAGCAAATAGAATATTTTATAATTTTAAACACCTTGAAAACGACCATTCTTCAAGAAAATGTTTCACTCCTTTTTATTACATTCGAGCTAAAGTTTATTCATTTTTGATTTTGATTCCTTTTCTATGCGTGTGTGAAAATAAAATGTCATTTTCTACAACATGTTCTTAGAGATAGTAATAAATACCTGGTTTTATCAAGAAACATAGGTTTTTTTCTTATTTTTTATTATATTCTGAGAAAAACACTATTAATACAAGAAGAGAGAGACAAATCGTAATAAAATAAAGTAGTAGATTCATATTACCTAGTTGTTACGTATTTGACATCAATTCTCACCAGAATATCATCATCATCATCATCATGTACCATACGCACTTTCGTACACCCCACAAAACATAAAACAGCATAAAATACTATAAAGCACAAAACTGTTATTCTAGGAAGGAAGTGTATGTATATGGGATGTCGTGAGAAGATAAGATCAACATCAGAAACTACTAGAGAGAAAAGGCTATTCTTATTCAATCTTCCAGTGTGTCAGAGAGATTACAGACAAAAAGCTTGAATACAACAATTTCTCGATTTGCCTGAGATAAATTTTAGAATCAAAGTTATATTATACATAAGAGTCCAGCCGAGAAGAGCCAAGAAAGAGTGGTTTTTTTCCTTTCTATCCACGAACTTCAGTAAGGGCCTTTTAATACTAGAAAATACTTTGGACGTTTTTATTCTTGTAAACAGCTTTTGAGGCAAAATGAGAATGACTCGGCTGGTCCTTATACATATCCTTTGATGAATTACATTTTTTTACAACAACGGTACATAAGGGTTGCTGGCAAGGAAAGAGTACTCAAGTACTCAATAATAATGCTTAATGCTTAAAAACCCTCATTGACTAGTGAAGTCACCTTTTTACGTCAGAACAAATCATTCATTCTTCTAAACTCTCTAATTTTCTTCTCTTCTTAGGGTTTTCTTGTTAATCTCTCTTATTACGATGAGATGATGTGATGAAAAAGTGGTATAATGTTGGGATGATAATAATAATATTTTACCTTCAATTCCAGCTAATGTAGGATGGGCCGAGTGATTGGAATAAAGTGCAAGGAAGGAGAAAAGACTTTCGAATTATTAATCAATTTTTAACTATCTTAAAATATGTGTATATTATACATTACGCATTATTTACTTCCATTCAATCAAATACCTTTTTCAATTAAATTTTGCACGCAATCATTAAAGATTATATTCCCACCCATGAAATTTCCATGAATTAATTCCATGTTATATGTGCGAAATTCTTGTTTCCTACTTCCCGATTGAAAGAGTTAGTTGTTGTTTATTGTTTGTGTGTAAACTACTAAACTCATATAAAATGAAATGAAGTTGGGTTGGATTTTTGATTAGTCTTGGGAGCATTAACTTTCTACCTTTTGTTTGTACATCAGCCACGCATTTTACTACTCTTCTTGCTCGAAGGTTTCATTTCGATAAATGTCAACCTGTCACATTTAATTTGTCAAAAACCACACCAAGTGGTATAATAAAACGACCTACTTGTGTCCTTGATACTGCTGGTCTTAATAACAATGAAAGAGAGTAAAATGCGTTAAAAGTATTGATTACAATCCCAAGAAGATTAAACAAGAATCGACTTTACATTAACTTTACTCACGCATAGCGGTTAAGAAGGATGACATAAAGATCATTTAGATGGATAGATTCGATTGGATAGAGTATATACAAATGTCAAGTGAAACACACAAGAATAATGACAGCTTAAAGTTCAGCGTTCAAGATTCGTACCGAGACTGATGGACTTAATTCTACTCTAACTCTCATTTTCAGCTCTTTTCAGTACTGAGTCAATTAATTCTCACTAACACAAGAAGTTTAGTAAAGTTTGCCCAAGCATATTCATAAAACACCCAAACAGCTGAATGCATAACTTCATGAAACATGTTAGCTGTCAAATCTCTCATGATGATGATGCCGAAGTCTTAAAAAATCAAGTTAGTTTATGTATCTAAATGCATTTAAATACATTTCCCTGCACATAGAATAATGCACTCTTAGCACTTTGTGCAAAATCTATATTAATTTTACATATTATAGCTTCTGGCACTTTTCATGTTGCACTCAAACTTGAACGTAGTATTAGATAACATTATTACATTACACTTCTTTTCAAGTATATTTTATGTCCAAGTTGTTCTTTCCTGTGCTTTTGCATCATTTACATTTTTACACAGGACTACCATCACCGTGGCCATGAGATCATTTCATGATTGCACCCTATGCACTTATTTGCTGTTGCAACTCAAGATCAGCAGCAACTGAGTTTTTACCATCAGACCTCTTCTTCCAAGTTGTAATAAATTTAATCACTAGTGGAAATCTGACCCAGTCGTCCAGACTATAAGTTGGTGTGTACATGTGATTCAGGATTTTGTCATATTTTCTCTTACAATTAGGAAATGCTAGTAGAACTTAAAGCTACTAAAACATTTACTACAAATATAAAAGGACGAAGGGGAGAAAGGCACACAAGCGAAGAAAGATGTATAAAGCAGTTTGCATTTATTTATGTGGAATTAGAATTCGGACGACAGTTGCAGCCACCAGGACAAGGAAAATCGGGAAAATAGCCATGAATTAAATGACGGAGGGATTGCATGCAAAAGCTAGAAAGATTTCCCTACCTATCTAGAAATGAGACTAATCCTCCGTGTAAAAGGACTAAACTTTCCACCAAAATAAGTTCATTCATTTCCCTTTCTTTATCAAAAGCTATATATTATTATTTTTCATGAACTTGGTTTGTTTTTTGATCCGGTGTACCACCCTCACGAGTCAGTGGTGGTTTGGTTGGTGACTGAGGGTTAGACTATTAGGTTATTTTCTCCTAAAATAATTTATTGCGATTCAAATCCTGGATATTCACGCATGGAACACCATGTACCTTTCAGATTAGAAAACTTTTACTTGGAATGAAATACTTTTATAGTAAATGTAATTTTGAAGCTTGTATTGCAAAGCTGTAAATCTCAATCTGTACCAGATCAGTCGGTTAGTTTCTACTCAATCTGTCACAAGCTACGAAAGGGAACTCAAGGATCAAAAGTTTTCTCATTTATCTGAGCAAATATCACATTAAAAGGAATGACTGGATTAGGATTATATATAAGATCTCATAAATTAAAACCCGTCTGGTTATTTATTGTCTTCTGCTATAAGTCAGCAGATTAATTGATCTTGACTGTTTTTACTTCATATGCAATATTAGGATTAGAAAAAATAAATTTGGGGAAAATGAAATGCCTTTGGTGTGTGTCTATATGAATCCCTTCCTACTTCCTTATTTGCTCATCCTTGTGGAAAGTTTTCTTGAAACGAAGGGGTTCTTACCCGTTACCGGGTTAGTAAGATCAGACATAAACTTTAACCAATATCTTAGAGGATTTAGTCTAGAAAATTTATCATTCCAATCAATATGGCACACAAAGAAGAAAGTACACACTAGTACTATTTGCTTACAAAAGTTACCATGGATGAATGAAAATCTCGGCGTCCTAAATGGTATTACTTATGCTTGTAAAAGTGTGTTATTAAGATAAGACAAGACTTCGAAGCAAACCTCGGTTCATTCCTAGATTTATTATTTCTAACCGCCAAACAAGGGTATTCCCACTCGAATCCTTATGGGTGGTCGTCTTCTTCTGAACATTTATTTCTTAAGACATTTATTCATATTAGTTTGCGTTTGATGGACAGAAGGAAATATTGTTATCATTCTTTTTAAAAGTTTCAAATGTCCCTTATACTCAGCTAATACTACTGAAATAGAAGTTACATGTCTGTTAAAGCATAGACGCTTCCCTTGATAGAAATAAAACTGAATTCAACTTTCCAAACTACCTAAATATATGGCTATATATAATAACACCTTTAGGGGATTCCATCCAAAGAAAAGTGTAGGAGTGACATGTTTTCATTTTACATCAATTCTTCTAAAAATAACTCCAAGAGTGAGTCCACTTTTTTAGTATTACGAATTATTGAGTGTATCCCATTTCCCTATTTATTTGAAGACGGATCTGAAATCGGAGCAAAATGTTTTTATATAACTTTTGCATGCAAAACTTTTTCACTCAAGATCAATAAAACTTAATCCATTTGTATCAAGTGTATTAAGAGAAAGAACAAAAATGCTTCACAACATCTGAAACAAGCTCTGTTCTCCTCTGTTATTTATACTCGTAGTACCTACATAACATAAACTACATCAGATTAAGAATCTTTCACTCCGATCATCAATGTATGTCAGGAAAGACAAGCTATTAAACAGAAACCGTCATCAATAGCTGCCATTTAACAATGCTTGAAGCATCTGTTAATCCGAAATCAGTCTAGCTTATAAACCTCCAAACCATCTACTAAAATCCTTCAATAAAAACTCCTGAGTAATGAGTAATGACTAATGAGTTGCCTAAGTCCATCCATACCAAACAAGTACAAGTATTAAAGAACTCAAGGAAACTCCGAGTCTAAACTATGGACTAAAAATCTCTTTGATAAACCATCACATCCATGGCACCGCATCTTTAAATTTCATTCTATGCATGAAATCAAACCGTAATATAATATGTAACCACATTCAAAACCATTCATACTCGTGTATACTACTGCTACCTTTTTAATCTTTACAGTATGGTTAATTATTGGGTTTTTCTAAAGCACGAAATCAAGGCCAACTCATTACTCATTGGAAGGATCTATGATTGAAATCCATCTATTTTCACTCTATAGAGCTAGACCAATCTACTAAAAATATTACTCCAGAAATAAATAGTTTTTACACTTCCTTTATATTATAAAACATGATTACCTAAGTTTATTTTTTGTGAAGACTTTTTCATACTAATCCTATCTTATTGCCAAGAGAAAACTAAATAAGTGTTACTTACCAGCTTAGAAATAAAAAAAATATTCATGGAACATAAAGAAGACAAGAGAATGAAGACAAGAATACAATACGATACAAATTTTGATACGTTATTTTAAATTAGAGAAAAAGGGCACTTAACCCTTGATGTTTTAAAAGTAGGCTGACTTGTCTTATCTATCTTTATGATAATTTTCATGAGCTTTCTAAGGACTTAAGACAACCAGGAGCGTAACCAACTTGACATTTCTCTACAAATAATTTGTAAAAAAATACCTTTATACCTTCCATCAAAAATATCTTACTTGGATTTTTACACATCTAAAAAACCATCTTTTCCTAACTACCGAAACGAGTTAGATTACAACCGCAAAAATCCATGCTAATGATGACCTACTCCCGAAACACTATAATTAATCTTTAATTTCTGTGACAAAAAATCATCCTTAGGTAGCCACTAGACTGTAACCGCCCCCGTCCTGTATGAAGGGAGCCTCAAAACCCATTAAGAACACCTATTCATCTCTTCGGAGCTTTTTAGCTTACACACATACACTCACAATGAAATCGGATCAAATAAAAATAATATAAGTAAGAGCTTGTAGGTATTTATGTTCCAGCCGACCAAGTTTATACTTTATTATTATGAGATAGATTTTGACGGGTAAATCAGATCAAAGGGCTCATTTCATAATGAGAAACTACTTTTTTCACAAGAGGTGATTCTCTACAATACCGAACGGGACCTTGTAATGTTTTACATACCATAAAACCTAGAAAAACGTGTCCTTTCCGCTGCTATGCTGATTCTAATGGTAATGGTAATGGTAGTAGTGATTCTTAATCAGACTAGCAGCTTCATCCTACATGTTTTTAATAAGATGTGGCTGTCAGTTACTCCTCCAGATTATTACGTAAGATTACTAAGGACTGAAATGGGATTGACCAAACTATTTGATCATTTATACTATACACTCTACTAACACTCATAATCCTATTATTTTTTGAACCAATGTAATATAACAGCTAGAAAGAAAGATTTAACAAGATCTATTCAACTTTAATAGTTCGTATTGCAAATGCAATATGAATTAAATTATACTTCTGTAGTAGCTACAAACAAAATCATTCCATACCACCGCATCACCACCGTTGTTGTCCCGTTTCACTTCATTTTCTCAACTTACTCAACTCATTTAGTATTCTAATTCAATTCATTTAGCCCGGTGTATAAAAAGTATATGAAAAATATGCTTTTTCTTAGAACAAGATGCACTATGAAGATTTTTCTTTGAAAATAAGGTCAATGCAAGGTTTTAAGTTTTAATTTTATCTTGTGTGCACTGAGCAATGAGAATTGGAATGGGTAGTCATTTTCTGTGTAGGAATTCAAATCAAAGATTCTTTGTCTCTTGGAACTTACCCAGTGGCTCATTTTGTCAGCCAAAACATCGTTATTTCCAGTAGTTTCATCTTCTTCATCTTCATACGAATCATCATCATCCAAATCATCTTCATCATCCAGACTATCAAATTCCTTCGGATCAGTTTGAGATGAAAATGCTGGTGGTGGAATGACTGTCACGTCCTGGTTTCTATTGCTCTTTTTATATAATGGGTCCACCAACCTATTATTCGATGGTGAAGCTAATGGCTGCTGCTGAGACTCAGGCTGAAAAACATTACAATAAAAATACATTGTAGAATGTAATACCATCATTATTATTGAATTTACAAGGAGTAAGAACTATACATGTGTGATAAGAGTTAGCAAGTGGATTAAAGTTAATATTTAAAATTCTGAAAGCACTTGCACTATAAAATAAATTTTTGCATTATTGTACTACCCAACATAATAATATATTACTTTATGTGAACAGGTTTGCTAATTGCAAGCTTTAAGTGCGGCAGCGGCTACACTATTAAGTGTAAAAATACAAAGCTAAAGGCAAGCCACCTGCTGGTATTACGCCATTCAATTCCAATGACAAGAATTGAATTGATGCTAATAACAAGTCCATCGTCGGGATGCGAAACAAACTCAATTGCAATAATATATTGAAAGTATTATCATCGACAGACAAGAGAGTTCTTGATATTACATAAGACTAATTAGCAGGTTGGTTTCGATTTCTGTTAAATCATGATACTGCAACAAGAAGGATAATTAGAAGGAGAAGAAAGGAGATTGATTGAGGAAGTTGATAAAGATTCAATAGACTGAGTATAGCAATATGCATAGGGTAATGTGAACGCAGTAGTTAAATATAAAATCCTTGTTAAAAAATCCTTGTTCATTCCTTTCCATAGGTATTATTCATTCTACTTGACTGTTAAGTAGCAAACAGAAAAATAAACTGCGTTATCTTTTTTAAAAAAAATTAGCAAAGACACATAAATTGCATTTAGAGTAGAAGACCTGCTTAATAAAAATCCAATATAATTATTGCAAATTCCCCTCAGACCGAAGTCAAGAACTTTGCAAACAAAAAAGGAGCAGATGCAAACATGAAATTACTTAAGACGACCTTATTTGGTAAAATAATGTTATTCTTTCTTTTTCTTAAAACTTCTTGATAAATTGATGTGTTTATCGTTCCCTTAACCCATCTGGTTACATATATGACAAGTCTGGTGTATATAGTACTTTTGCTCTTAGTCCATTATAATATGTAGTCATTAGTATTACTTTTAACTATCAACTATATAATAATGTTATGTAATACCTTCTATCTCATTATTATTATTATCTTTGGGTGTGCTTTGCATAAAAAAAGTTTAACTCGTGAGTATCGCAGTGCTCAGAGGGTTTCCTTAGTCAAATAAATTTACTTTTTAATCGAATTAGTTTTTGGCTCGGTACATCTTTACTGTAACACTCGTTTTTCTGTCTTGTCTCATCACTTTATCAGTGATATACAGATATAAACTCAATTGTGCATAGGGTTTTTCGTTCCTGACCTGCATATTATGCTCTTTCCGCTCTAATAACAATACAGAACATTTTTTTAAATAGATTAATGCAACCGACAAGCAAGGACGATTTCATATAAGTCATTCCTTCATATGCAGTAACCTTTTGTAAGTGATTCCAGAAAGAACGGAAACGGAGAGGTTATTTTAATCGTACAATCGGATTAGAAAAACGATAAGCTTCAAAGATGAGAATTATCGTTGTTTAGGTAGTTTTTATAAATTCTAAGAGAATCATAAAAAATCTTGTTGGAAGTTAGAAATAATATTTTTCTTACTTTTGCTATTATACATTATGATACAAGGAAAACCACAATCATCAAAAGGAAAGATTTATCTCCTGGATTGAGAGTAAAATGGATACAAATACCACATTTATGAGCTCAAAAGTTAATTAAGCGAAGAAGTGTTTGTTAGGTATTTTGTACTCTATAATAATAATAAAATAGTAGACTGGATACTTGATACTTGAAGAAAATAATGGAATGGCAATGCATATTAGGTTTATATAGAAGTCAACACTCAATATACGGATGGGTACTCGTGTATTTTTAACGATGAAAATTCTATCGAATTCAATTAAATTTAATTAAGATAGTTAAAGTCCACCGGTAATATATTATCTCGAATCGATTTTGGTAATAGATTTACAAGAATATTGCCACTATGAGTGAAAAATGGTTGGATGAAAAAAATCTTCCTAAAAAGTATTAACTTATAACAGGTTTCGGCATCAGAAGTAAGAACATCAAAATCGATAGGTCCGCATTGATTTCAGCCCGTCCGTCAAGACAAATCATTTCTTTATTTCTGCTAATTATTGATTCTTGGTTGCATCAGCAAATTGCACTTGACCATATTATTCTAGGGTTCAAGGTTTAAGGCCGAATTAACAATGGAAGGGAAAGTGAAGGATAATTTGACTTTTGACTACCCATCATGTAACAAACTTTTCAGTCATCCATCCATCTGTAGATTACGCTAAACAACAACACATGCACTTTGTTCTTTTATTACTGTGTATTGATATTCTGAAATTCTGATGAATGAGAAGGAAATTACAGTGCAAGAGCCGAAGTTCTCGTAGTGCAAGTCAATATTTTTTTATTTTGTTTATTTTTTATTGATTTTTATTATGCACTTTTTTTATTTAAAAATGCTAAGAACATTTTGACTCCATTACCCATTCCTGTTCCCCCGTCAATACTTGAAAAGAGAAATAAATAATTATATGCATTTACAATTCATAGATTCTCAACCCCAAAAAATAAACTGCAGAGAAAGCCACTTGATTCTATAAGAATTTCTTTCAAGAATTTGGATTTTTTATAGTACGAAATCCCAAACCGGCATTCTGGCATAGATCTTTTGATTTTGGTAACTGATACGATACGATACATTTCCTTAAAGTGTAACCTTTCTTGCAAGAACTAATGTGCTCCTGATGCTATTTAGCTTTGCTAATATGTGTAAAATGTAACATAATGTGCATATCATTTGGTGGTGATCCTCCATTGAAAAGCTTAAAAGCCTCGCTTGTATTATGCACCATGATCTGGCGTGATTCCAGTATTTTAAATAGCATTAGCATCGCTACAATTTGATCCAGGTAATTAAGATTACAGGCTGATAACTGAAGTTTAAGGAAGATATGCATAATACCAGTAAGCTAGTTCAGTTTCAGTATGACACTCGGAGAATGCTTAGAAGTGTTTCGCTGCGCTGAATGAGGTGGGACGGTTGACATTCAAAAGCATTCGTATGTACAAATCGTTTACACATATCTTTAAATCAGTATTAGAAAAGTTAAGCAATTTATACAAATTGTAAGGACTAAGTTCCCGGCTAAGCTATTATATCATTGTCCTACTATTACACATATAGCTACAATTAGTACAATTCTCTCCTCAGGTAATTTGGAATCTCAGGATCCACTTGAATTGAAAGAGTGAACTTAAGCTTTTTCTAAATTGATGGGGAAAATCTCTGAAATATTTAAAAGATAGGAAGTTCCTTCCGCATTGTTAATTTTTTTCCTTTATCAAACCTTCTAGATAAGAAGACAAACTGCGGGTACTTTGGTAGATAAGTTTGAATGAGAAAATGGAAATTTGGTTGAAATGTGAAATGAAATTGCAATTACAAAGGGTCTTGTGTTATTTCGATAAGTACTGTATTATTATAGCTTTATTATATAGTTTAATGTGGCTGCAGGTGTTCAATTTGAGGAGTAAGGAAATTTCTAAACTGAGATTTGGGGTTGGGACGTTATTGGAAGTAGTTAAAACTCAAAGAGCCAGCAGCAAGGATTTATTTTACTTCAGTGAAATAGTAATAATAGGTTTTTAATAGGATTACTAAAAAATGATACTGTTTTACATAAGAGTTTAGCCGCCCATTCCGCTGATCGACATAAGAGTTGACGGAAGAGAGGCATTTTGCCAATTTTTTAAAGTACCAAAATATTTGGCTAATAACTCAATTTCACTTGTTCACATTCTGATTTATGTTTCATGCACCATGAAGTTACACATCAGACTTTTAGCATTCCATGGAGTTTTTTTTTGTTTGATAACTTGATACCCAAAGTCTTCTGTAATGATATGCAACGTATCGAGATCATAAGCTAAAACATTTGTATGTCAGTCTACATATATTACACATCATTGAATATAAGGTAAATATGTTACTTTTATTTGTAGCTATAAAAAACTCAAATTTTTAACTTTTCTGGTCACTACGAACTAACTTTGGTAAAAAATTTACTGAATACTTAAATAACTCAAAAATATTTTTCTAACCGACTCCCAACAATCAATTTACACATCAAAAGGTCTAACTTAATACCTAATCAGAAGACTAAAATACAAAATATCCTTGTCATTAGGAGTTATCATTCGTTTACAATCTCCATTAATGAGATGATTCAGTACATTAAATAAATATAATTCAGATAATTCATGCTAAAAATGATAGTTGTTTTCATTTACAAACGTATTGAAAATCAACACGTACGTCATTCCATGGTCAAGTGATAACCTACAACCTATATGCAATTAATTTCGGCGAAAGCGACCTTTATTAAAAGATTTGGTTTACACACACACAGCAAACAAAATTCAAGACCCAGAATAATTCATATCACTTCTCAATGATAGCAAAAATGGGCTAGTTAATGATCATTATTCTCTGTCGATAATGTCTCAATTTACTTTGTGAAGTGGAATCTTTTACTACAAATATTAAATAGAGCAGCAGCTGTATCATATTAAGTTTTGTACTCAGCACAAAATCATTTACCAAAGTGAACAAAAATCTTTTACTGATGTTATTAATTTCAATTCTACTTAATATTCCATCCATGAGGGAAGTATTCACTCAACGACTCAACCTTAGCTGTTCGACGGGTGCGTCTTCAATATAATGAACCCTTCACTTGAGATCAATTTATTTAGGAAAAAGACTTCATATTTTATATCATGTCCACCTGCACTTAACCTCTGGAAATGGAATACCGCCAAAGATTATAATATGTAAGGGATTAAGGTAATTCAACTACATAAAATTCCAACTTAATATGTACGCAAAAGTGAAAAATTCCTAAACCGGGTCTATTAGCATGGAATTGCAATCAAACAAATTACAATTACAAACGCAACTTGAACCCATTCCCGTCATCTAAATATCATTAGTAACTTAAAAGGAAAAATCTCATAATGAACACACAGAGTTCATGATTAAAATTTAGCACATCATAATAATCCAAGCTTATGTCCTTATCTTGTCGCATAATTGAATCAAGAAGATTAGCAAGACGGCGACCGGACCGCCGACCTGTATGACTTTACAAGATCTATGACTTCTACAACTTTACACAAACATTCCTTTAACTATCCATAATCCATCCATGTTGCAAAAAGTAATGTTACATAACTGAAAAAAATATTAAATTAAACCAAACTAAGTCTCACAGAGTGGTCTATCTTGTACTAAATCTTTTCTTGAGGTTTTTGAAAGGCGAAGAAAGCTTTTTTGTTCTATACTTTGACACACTACTACCCATGCCTAAAACTTTTGCTACATAAGAAATCACTGAAATTCATACGATCGAGATGTTAAGGAAGAAACATCCATTAGTCATAATCTTCATCATCATCATCATCACCGAAAATGCAATAAATGCATGCTATACATACTCCCAGCAGATTTATCTTCTATCTACATATAATTCTTATAAAATTGATGATCTCCACTTCTATAGAGATCATTCCATCTAGATAGATATTCCAAAACGAGCATTAATTTTACCTTAATAGTCAACAGCTATATACTGGTGTAGATATTTTACTATAAGGAGTTTTAATATTAATATTCAAGAATCTTACTTGACGAATGGAAAATCTCAACAAATAATTGCTTCATTCATTTTTATGAGCTACAAAGTATAAATGCAAAAGTTAAAAGTAGCTATTAGCTTCTCCTTCCCATTTTACCGACAGCGAAAACAGCACAAAGTCCTCATAGTAAGTAAGTTGTACATCTATTACTAAGATTTATGAGGGATGCAAAATGCAGTTAACAAATTGCAATTGGCGATTCACATTTGTATACAAAAAAGAGCATTGATACACAGGATGATGTCTAGTCTTGTGTCTGGTCTACATTCAATACATAATTCTACCCCTAAATTATTCGCAACTTGGTTGTAGCAAAGTTATAATAAGTAAAAGAATAAACAATAGAACAAAAATATTACAAAGTGCAGACCTCTTGCAGATTTCGTGCCCTTAATTACAAAAGGCTAGGCCATTTTTTAATTTTAATATCCATGCATAGATGCACTACTATTAAGACTTAGAATACTCATTAATATTGATTAGTACGTGCATGTATTTCTTCGTGCACAATCTTATTAGCGTAGAAAAAATGTTTGTTGTTTAAACTGCATGTTGTTTAAAGGGAGTGAAGGTTTTTGAAGAATAATTTTATTGGTTTGAGGTATAGTTTAATTTCAATTACTAATTTTTTTAACTGTCAAAATCCAATTGACATTTACTGATATTCATGCAATTCACGCAAATCAAATTCACTTTTACAGTAAAAAATTAGCATGAAAAGTCTTAAAAGAAATTTTAAAACTAAAACCAAAAAAAAACATTTCATCAATCTTTCCAATTGGGCTTGAGGAATTGCAATGTTCTGGTGTCACTTTTATATACTTATGCAAATTAAACTATATTATATCTTCAGGCATTACTTTATAAGCATATCATCTTGTAAAATATTATTAACAAGTATTCCCAACAAAAATTTTCTGGTTTCTGCGAAAGGAAAAGATGTTGAAAAATGAAACAATACCATATTTAGCTTCGATTCATCTCCCCCTGCTGTATCCCATCAACTCTTCTCAAGATATTTTATCCATAAAAGAACCTAAAGTGCGAGAACACGTGTGTAACAAGAGAACTAATAACTAATAAGGTTTGCAGATTATAATTTTTTATGAATGAATCTTTTATAAAGTGAGGGCTACAACTGCAAAGTGTCTTATTTCATTTTTATCACATTCAACTACACCGGGTTGAGAAATATAGGCGTAAAGATATTGCATATCTTTATAATGCTATATACACAAAAAATTACAATTCGGCATCATCAACAGATAACTGTGTGTAATATTACATAACATAAAATGTTATTATTATTAATGGATAATGATTTGCAACCTAAGCCTGTATTTGCTTCCTCATTATAATCTCAATAATCCTTGACAAAGTATCGGGCCAAAGGAGTAAGTAGTAGAACGGGTTGCCAAAATATCCTTCCTTTAACCTAAGTAGCTATCTAAGCTTATCCATATTTATTTGTAATTTTTCATGGAAGCAAGCAGATGTAAACGGAACTAGGCAGCAAGTTTGAGGACAGGCAATAGATTTCAAACTCACCGAACCAATAACTGAAAGAAACTTTTGCATTCAGATGATAAAATATGAAGTGATTTATGTGTGACAATGACTCCAATGCTCCATGAGCCTCATGCCCTTCTTCTTCCGCTTTGATTATTATTATTCATTTGAATATGAACTTTCATATGATATTCTCTCATCTTCGGGCTTATTTTAGCCCTTATGTGTGTAAGAGAGACTTTCTTATTAAGCAAAGCACGTTCATTTACTCAACGGGTAGTCAATCACGGATAATACGTAAGTCCATTGATTTTTCAGACAAGTGGTCACATTATTAAAAAGGTATGTGCACAATCACTGTCAAAATAAAACTGTCAGCACATTCTTATAAATAATCAATACTGACTACAAAGTGCAAAATACACATTTTTTATTATTATTATTACCCTGTGAAAGAAACTTTTCGTGTGATGTAATAGCATAAAGCAAACCTTATGAACCAAAAAGCTGAAAGCAATATTTGTAATGGTGAAAGGTATAGTATGTATATAACTTACCTTCAAGTTGGTGTTACTTGATGATGATGCGGATGATGCTGATGACAAGGTTCCACTATCAAGTCGATTTAGAACTTTATCTAAACCTCTAAATCTGCTATTACTACTATCGCTTCTTCGAGATGTTGAATGTGTAGGTAATCCTGAATTGGATAAGTTTGAACATCTTACCGAGAGTGTAAAGCTGATCAGAATTACATTAATTGTAAAAACTAAAGTTAACAAAGAAAAAGTAGATTTTGATGTACGTTGAGCCATTTTGAAGAACATTGACCTGTAATTCAAGAAAAAAAAGTTTTAAGCATTTATCTTAAATATTCTTAAAGAGATTATGCATGGAATTTTGTGAGTAATTCTACACACTGTATAAGTATTACCAACAAAAAGCACTACTACTATTCTTTGAAATCTAATCGTAAGAATTTAACTTAAGTTCCACTTGCAATAAATATCTCAAGTTCTATCTTGAAATAAAACTAATTTAAACCCACTTCAGAAGTGTTTTTTTTATTAAATAATTACACAACCAGCCAGAGATAGGTTTGCAAGGTGTGTGAATATCACACTCTTATTTTTCAACACCCTTCAGAATAACATGAGTACTACGACAACACAAAATCCTATTGTCTAACTGTTCTTAGTATTCAAAAGTTAATTTTGAACTTTTAATAAATTCAGCTCCAATGAATAAACAAAGCAAATAAAAGGTTCAAGTTGATTTTTCATACATTTATTCACACAATATATAGACGTGTATCCTTATTTTTTTATTTTCTATGCTGGTACATTGATTACATAGTATTTCAAGTGTTTTGATGAAAGCTTTATGTCTTAAGTCTAATGAAGAGAATCAAAAACTGGAGAACACTTAAAAATCTCAAAGAAACGGTGTGAGGTAGGTTTTTCACAAAATGAATTTTAGTCATGTAAGCTATAAAGAAGTGTTTTTATTAAGATTTACAAGTCTGTAATAGAGACAAACACACACACACATATTCACACAAATACCCTCACTGTACTTAAGATTAGCCACTTGAATAATAATAATAATTTACCAGCTACTACTACTACTACTACTTCTCTATAAACCACTTGGCTAGGTAGATAGAGATAGAAATAGTTTATTTAAACTTTTTTTGCTAAACTTCTTACTACTATACTACAAGAAATTTGCAAGTTTACACTAAAAAGTCAACTTGCACTTCCTTACTTCCTTTTTGTAGGACGTGTGAAACTAATGAACCCGATGTAAGATTCTGTCTGTTCGAGTTTGACTTAAATAAATAAATAAATAAACAACATACACAGAGAGAGAGAGAGAATCTCTTTGCAAGAAAAATTCCCTTGACTTCCTTTCGTAAGATCTGGTTAAAGAGTTCAGAGTTTGTAATGCAATTTATATAACGAAAAAGCTATAAATGACTCTTCACAGCAAGTTGTGATGACAATTGTCCCAGGGCACGCAACTTACTGTTGAGATTGAAACTCCAGAGAGATTATTAGCCACTTGCAAAACTAACCAAAGGGATAAAAAAACGTTGATGTTAATGTTGGGCTGGTCCAACTTTTTTTACAGGATTATATTCAAACTTTTATTGCTTTCTTGGCTTTTTTGCGTGACTCAGCTATATACTCACTGGCATTTAAAGTATCAAAGACATATTGAAAATATTGTAGACATTAAAATTTACAAACAAAGAGATGCTAAAGATGAAGTGTGAGAAATTCACTTTGCACTTATTAATAGCTAGTAATAATGTTATTATGATGTTAAAGCTATTAATTTGTTTTGTTTTTGTGTGTCTGTCGAAATTTAAATATAAAATAAGTATCAGGGGTTTAATTCGAACGAAAGTAAGGACGTTCTGAACGTAGACACCGGATCTGATCTGATCTATGTGTATGTACGTATTATAATATATATAAACATTTACTTTTGATTAAACCTAAAAAAATGAGAGAGATTGGCAAATTAGTAATATCCATAGAACCCAATATATACTTCACGCCCACTTAGGCAGATTCGTTTGCAAATTTGCATTTCACTTTACTATACTAACTTGACACCCAGAAAATGTTCACTGTGCTCTTTTCTCTCATGGATTATTAAAGTGCTTAGTATAATCCTTTCATAAAAAAAGCTAGTGCAGCATGATTACTAAAATATTTTCATTTGACAGAAGAGCGAATGACTGAGAGATATAGAGAAGTTCGCCTGGAAATTTCAAACAGTATGCATACTTGAGATTTTTCTGTCCCGAAGACAAAATACATTTTAGAATTGAGATGTTTTTTACGGAAGAAGCGGTGCCACTTGTAAAGCCATCATTGAGAAAAGTATGATAATAATAATATATGGAATATAATATAATCTATTGACTGTTCATTTTTTTGGCATCTCAACAGGACGGAAGGAAAGGTTTTAAAAACATCATTACTTTTCCGGTAGAAGAGGATGGTTATGAATGATTCATCTGTAGTGTAAACAGAAGTACGTAGTCTACCCCATTAGATTTTTAGTTCTGCTCTCAATGTACTCTTAGAGATTTTTATTCATGCTTTACTGAAACTAGATCAAATTCAAAAATTCTTGGGGATCGAAAAAAATGCTAAATTTTGATTAAAATTCTTAATTTCAGCATAAGACTATAAATTAACTTGGAATAACAATCGAAATAACAATAACCCTACCCAAAAACAGTCTATGTTATCCAATTACCAAATGGCTCAAAAAATATTCTGATCAAGCAACATAAAAAACACTAAAGCCATTTAATGCAGACTTGCGACATTTATAAGTTTCTTTGGCGAAGCATTTGTTTGTCTATATGCTGACCGTTGTCGCCTGTCTGACTCACTTTACTCGATCCCTTTTCATTCTGACTATAAAACAGTTTTGTGCTTTTGTAAGCGTTTCTTAGTTCCGATTCTCCCTATTCAGGATGTTGAGATAAAGATTTTTTCATGTCTTTTTTGGAGCCAATCGGTAAACTTTAGGAGGAATTTTAATATTTAAAAATGAATCCATACGATACGATACAGTAATAAAATTTGTAAAACAATACACGAGAAACGGTGTTGTTATTTCTTTATACAATATGCATAAGATAAAGTAAAATAGGAATGGTTTCTCTACTGCCTAATAATTTTTGCACTTGTAGCGTCTCTCAAAAGGTTTATCATGATGACATCGTGATTTCTATCCCTTTTCTCTTCATTTTATACCCTGAAAGTGATCATCTATCTTTAAAGCTAAGTCGTGTATTATTCCAGCTATTTTTCTCGGATAGAGACATAAAATTCAGCAGTAAAAAATCTTGCATATTTGTCTTTTTAATCTCACGATCTCTTCTGGACTGCTGGAGTCTTTGCTGATCCTAAATAATTTACATAACATCAAAAATCCAGATGAGATAAATTTCCTTGTGGAAGTACTTGATTTTAATAGTGTTTATATGTACTTTATGCTATATCCTTCTGTATGTATATCTTTGTATGAAGAAAGATTAAATGGGCATTGTGCAAGGAATGACTAGAAGTATTAGGTATGTATGAATTTTTCTTATGATTTAAGATAAACGAAATTATTTTTTTTGCTGCAAAACTGCAAACGATGGATGATCTTGCTAGTTGCTACAGATCTGAATCTTATTCTAATCAAGATTTTGAAGTTTCATCCATTATACTCTTATATGACACACAAGTTGATGAACTACACGAAACAAGGTGCACAGGGATTTTATTTAGTCTGAATTGTATGATAAGTATAATGTGTATTGGTTTAAGTATGTAAGTTGATAGTTTAGATGCTTTTGAAATAATTAAATGAAGGATTTATAGTCGTGTCAGCATATATCTCATGCTAGAGTTAAATTCAGTAATAATGTATCTTCATTCATATGATTATTATGCTAAAGCCGAAAATACTGTTTTAGTATCTTCTTATAATAAAAAAGTAATTAATAAGGTTGAGATCTGAAGTAACCAAAGTTTGAATGAAAACTTTTTGTTTCTGAAATAATTCAAATTTATTATAATCATACAGTTAAATCATTATGCGAATCCAGCTTTGATAGTTAGGCAAATAATTGAATTTAAAAATGAAATAATACACACTAAAAACAAGGTTAATTTTTATTACTATTAAAACGAAACATATCGCACCTAACCTATATTTACTAATTCCTCATCCTAATTTCCTTTCCTTTACCTTAAAAACCCTTTCCGGTTTATCTAAAAAAAAACCACCCACAGCAAATTAATGAAAACGAAGCAAAGAACCCACACAAGTAATAAAACTCCCGTGGTGTACTACTAGATACTTAGTTAATGTTAAAATGAGAAAAGCGGCTAGTAGCCAACTACTTCTGACTAATTGTAAGCTGAGTAGTAATCTGTAAAAAGTGAATTTTATTTTGTGTACAATCTCTCCTAAAGTAAATCCCGAAGTAGTATATTCCCTCCTTCAGTTATTTCTTACTTGCACTGGTTTTCATCTAATACTCCAAGAAGCAATCTCTTAGATTCAAGATTACAAAAAATCTATCAAGTCAGTTAGTAAAAGACCAGGATGGAAGAGTTAGTAGGAAATAACTTTGTTAAACTAAACCATCCATCTCTCTCTGTATATTATATATTTATACCTACTCTTTTTACTTTTACTACTAGAAATGGATGACTGACTTAAAGTTTAGGAATACAGTGAAAAATATTCCTCTTGATTCTTTCTCTCTCTCTGCCTATATCTCTGCTGTATGCAATACTTCTTTCTTCTTCGGAGATCCAACTAACTTGACTGACTGACTGACAGATAGACAGTCAGTCAGTCAGACTACACTCCAAGAGAACATCTAACTATCTACCATTTTTCCATCGTCCCTCACATTAAGTCATTTGGTACTTTTTTGATACTTTGTAAACATACACAAATCACATATGTGTGTGCAAGCAAGAGCCTCTTATTATATTTTCTTGGTTGATGGATCTAAAACTCATTGGGTTTGCATTTGGCTCATTTCAAGCTGTGTCATGACATTATACTACAATAATCCTTAGAATGATGATGATTATGATGAGGTAATTCAATCAAGTTCACTTTCAAACTTTTAAAGGTGCAAAGATTTGTGTATATAGAATGTATACCTATATGCTCATGTGTGATGATGTAATGCTTTGTCAATAGTAGCTTATTATTAATCTTATCTGAAAAATTCCCACCTTTATGCTTCAGTTCACATGCTGAACGAATACATTTATACAGAAAAGTCTCAATCAGAAGCATTTTCATTCATTTTTTTAAGATGCTTGCAGAGGTATGAGCCTATGAGACATGTTATAAAATTTAAAGCCAATATGACGATATTTTGTCACAAAAATGACCTAAAGAGACCATGAAAAATAACCCCAATTACTAACTACATATTACTACTATCTTACGCTTAAGTTAAATATCTCTCCGTGTCTCTCTTATTTTCTGTGGTTTAACTTGAGATGAGGATAAGAGACTTTGGCACATTTCCATTCCACATTCTCCGATATACAAGTTAAAGTAATTGATCCGTTCAACCTAACATGCTCGTTTGTATGAGAATGCATCTTTATCCTGTATACACATTGTTATTATTGAATAACCTTATCGAAATTGAAATACCTCTTGAGACGCTTGTGATAATTGTTTTGGAGTAGAATAGACTCTATGAAAATGCAGAAAATAAATTAAAAAATTCTTACCCTTGTCGACTCTTTTTAACTTGTCCAAAAATACAACTACTACACTCACTTAAAATGACAACACAATTGTGCAAAGTGTCCTTCACAACAAGAGTCTTAGTATATGCTGAAAGAAAAACTAGTTTCAAATACACTTAAAACATTTTCACAACAAGAAATACTCTTTAGTCGTATTTTCACTGTCTTTTCCGCTTTACAATTTCATGTCACAAATCATAAATAGTGAAAGTAATCTGTTAATAGTTTTCTTTTACTACTAGAAATAGTAGTAGTAGCACTAGCAGATGATGAATTTCCAAGAAATGTAAGGCTTATTTTGTAACAAAAAATAAATTTCATCTCTTTTTTCCCAAAACTTGAAGGAAAAAAATCTTTTTTTAATATGTGTAGCAGAGTTCAAGTGGTAAAAAAGCCATTCACTACTTTTTTCATACCATTTACTTATTTACAAAACGAATAGTTTGTTTGCATGAGTTGTTGAGGGGAAAGGTTGTATTTATTGTTTATGCGATTATTTTTGACAAGTGTTGCCAAAATATTCCTGCTTGCACAAAAAAGCTGGAAAGACTTCTCCAGAGATTTACCTCCAAGAGAGGAACGTTTTTATACTTTTGACAGCTGATGAATTGGTTTTGCTCTCTGAAATTCCAAGAATCTAGCATTAAGGTTTTCCTATCAATAAGTATCTTTTTAAAGTTACAAGAGCTCTTACAAGGATAGACAAAATCAAGAGGAATAATATATATATTAAACCATATTATATTATTATGCATTACACAATATACATTTACAACAAGTAAGTTTACAGAAAATTCATGAGATTGAAAAATAAGTTGATGCAAACGGAAGGAAATCTCTGTATTAAGCTTTAATACATGTGAAATGCAAAAAAAGTAAAGCACCCTAGTATATAGCAAGTCTTTAGATTCAAAGACCAACACTATGAAGGGATGCGACTGGAGACAGCAAAACGGGAAATCTTGAGAATCTCGCGAGAAAGTTGAATGCAATTCTTACGATAGATAGGAAACTTGTATAAAAAATAACTTTTTTGTAAGTATCAAGTAAAAGGATCACTACACATCTAGCACAACTACTTCTACTATTGCTAGTACATATAATATAATAAAAAGTCTACATGCAATGTTAGCAATCTTACTTATTCTTCAACGGAAGCGAAATTCGTATAAAGTTATACGTACATGAGAAAATAAAAAAAATGTATGAAAAAAACGCGAATAAAATCTTTCGGCACGTTTCTTTCAGGAAGAAAACGCAAAGAAAGTAGTAGTAGTAGTAACATGGGCTTCTATTCTATCTGTATCATATCTCCCTACTTACTAAATAGTACAGTTCCGTCAGTAGTGATTGAACAGTAAAAATAATAATATATCCAGTAAAATAACAATGTACTTGAATAGTATCACAGTGTACTAGTAGTGAACTTAGGAGTGAACAAGTGCTACCAATAACAATGATGTTGTTCTTCTGCGATTTATATGACAAGAAAAGATTCAACTTGAGGGTACTGTGCGAAAAAAGAATGAAAAACTAAAGGTTTCATTCACATATAACCCTTTAGTATAGAACAGATACATACTTATCTTATGTGGTGACTGAATGATGAAAATATCTTAAGAATTCCAAAAATACGGGAAGCACTTACATTCTGAATTTAAGAAGCAGTAGTGGGTGTACCTAAGTACAGTGCAATAGTAAGTTCAGTAAAAGATGATGATGTGATGATGGGTGAAATCACTGTGATAGCTTTTCCTCCAAAATGACACTTCACTTCACTCTCTATAATATTATGCACTCTTAAGGAAGATGGTTAGCGAT
This sequence comes from Isotoma viridis, assembly GCA_034696425.1. Taxonomy (NCBI): domain Eukaryota; kingdom Metazoa; phylum Arthropoda; class Collembola; order Entomobryomorpha; family Isotomidae; genus Isotoma; species Isotoma viridis. Next base: position 28,430 of record JAQGAA010000178.1, read on the forward strand.
GATGTCAAGTCAAATTCCCACGGCCAATGGCAATGACAATGTTAATGGCAGAGTAGTGGTAACAACACTTGTACAAAATGTTACTTGTTGTAATAAAGTGCATGTAGAATAAAAGAAGCCTCGTTGTCAAAAGCCAAAAAACTCTAGAGACAAAACCTAAGAGAAAGATGGAAATGAGATGAAAAAGAGTTTAGACAAGCTATTATGGAAGG
>JAQGAA010000179.1:0-28640 GCA_034696425.1 Isotoma viridis
AAATTCTATTATTAGTAGACAGTCCAGTATTCTTATTCTTTATGAGTATTTCTACGTGACGGAATCATCTCAGTCAATCAGTCTATTTTAGCTCTGTGTGGGTGGGTCAAGTTAGATTAAGCTATTTCTCGTTATTATAAGAAACTTTTTTAATTCTTAATTGACTTTGTATAATTTTTCCTTCTATCAAAATATAAAATGCTTTATGATATGAAGTCATTGGGATTTTTTTGATCTGCTTCAAATCAGATTTTATAAACAAAATTTTTAAAAAACATTTATTTTCCCATATTGAGTTTTATCTGTGTGCGCTGGTCGCCTTATCATTCCATTTCGCATTGCTTCTTTAATACATTATTTTGGTGTATTTAAACATAAAGTAAGTTTTTAGCATTATTGTACTGTTTTGTTTATACTAAAAGAAAATCTCAGACTGGATTTACATAACTATGCACAACTTTACTGTAACTAATGAAAATGAAAATCCTCAAAGAGTTTTAAACCCTAAGTTAAATGTTGCGTCCATTTATTAACAAGTTAAAATGCCATTCGTACTTGTACAACACTTGCATCTCTGTCTACTATACATTTCTAAAATTGAATGGTTGACTGACTGACTGTATACACACAACGCTTTAATAAATTCTTCAGTCATACTTGATAAATAATTAATAATTTAAATTTTAAACCTTCTATCTCCTGGGTCGTATATGAAATTTAAAAAAAATTCAACATCTGTTATTATTATTATTATTACGTACTACTTACTTACTTGCAAAACTATGATGTGTATAGTAAGTTATTGGTAATGATTAGAAACAAAAAGATATGTTGTTCAGCCAGAGCAAGACTCAAGTACTGAGCCTGGAAGATAATTAATATTATTGTACTTACCTTATACCTATTAAGTCATGTATAAACTTTAAGAAAACCAATTATAATTATATTATTAATTATATTATAAAGTAGTAGTCCATAATTACAACAAAACAATCTAATAATTTGTGATTATTGTTCCTCATTTGTACACACAATAAAAAACCAAGTAGTTCATATTATAATGTTTTATGTTAAGTACTTATATTATAACACCTTATTGAGTACTTATGGATTAACTTATACTAAAAATGATTAAAGTGTCTGCGGATAATTCTTGTCATTAAGGATCATCCTCTTCTTGATCTCTACGTGTGTACTTGTGTAAGTACGTACGGAGATGATGATATTATATTACGGTCTTGTAAGTTAATCTGGGTTTGTCTTAATTGATGATTATAGCTGTTATTATATAAAAAGAAACCCCTCAGATAACCTATATTATAGTCCAAAAACCCTTCTTAACTAACAACCTTAACACCTTACTAATTGTGTGTGAATATATTATTATTGACATTTAGCATGAATGATTGTCAGTTTTGAAAAAAAATGTATGGAAATTATTAGTTAACACTTACTACTCTTACTTGTACTACTATAGCACCAGGGTGGTTGGTATTGTGAGAAACAGGTGTGCTAATTAATTTATTTCAAATGAAGAGAATGATAGGATGCGATGAGATTGATGAGCATGAGGATGAAAACTCGATTAGGTATGATCAATAACATTATTATATTACAGACATACACATAATATGAAAATAAAGAAATGATGAATTGATACGTATGTACCTACGCTAAAGTAACTGAATATAATAAAATATGAAAAATCAATAAAAGTTTAAAAAATTAATTCTTTTTTTGGGCTTCTCAAGTTTTTACTTCGCATTATTGGGTTCTCATATAATTACAAATGTTTGGCATTTCACAGAGCTACTTCATTTCATAACTTATTGTCGGCTTGTACTTGTAAATAAGGAATATTATGCAGCAAATCCTGACATGTCCCTTGTATTTCGTATCAAGAAATGAAAACGAAGGAATTTATGCAGTTGAAAACTAAAGGACTAACGTGGACGGAGAGACTGAAATATAATAAAAACCAATATGCTTACAGAAGAGATTATAAATCAGTATAATAAAGTTTTTCCATTCTTACTTTTTATTTTATTCGCAAGAAGTAAATTACTTGAAGTAGTATAAAACAAATCATACTAATTTCAAAACATACTAGAGAACGGATTACAGAATGCGTTGAGTAATCTTAATATATAATTAATTATTGATGTTCTTAAATGATAAAAATACCCTACTAACTATGAGATAACCTCTACAAAAACGAACGAAACTCAAATCGAAACAAACGGTTATAGTTACATTCCTCTAAATATAAATAAAACATAACCTTTACGGAAATTTCAACTAAAAAATTTAGTGGAAAATTCCACTTTTACAGAAACTTAATTACTGCAGTTAAAAAGGTAATAGTTAATGTACCTTACAGGATATTACAATGATATTATTATTAAATCAAATTTGATATTACCATAAACAAAAACTTGCATTTTGCAATCATTTATTTTTATTTCATTTGATATTCTAACGTAATGACTACTTTGTCATACACTCGATTAGATAGGTATAAACATCTCTCGTACATTACAGTCATTGCTATATATATTCTATCAAGTTATCATACTTTATAGTTTATTCGTCTTATACAATTTAATTATCCAGTCGAGTCAAGTTCTACTATGTTTTTTTTCGAAATTGTACTTATAAACATTAAGGTAGTGGTGGTGCTTTAAGACACTTAATTTCAATTCGTAGCAAACCTTTGTGCCACAAAAGTTTATAAATCCTGATAACATAGCAAATCTACGTATATACAATAAGATACTATCTTACAATTAATTAATGCATAATAATGTTTCATATTCATTAGGCAGCTTAGGATTAGAATGCACTTAAGCCTTCATCTTACATTACTTTATGTATAATATTGTACAATGTATTACCCTTCAAAGCCCGGGAGTATGTCTAAAGAAGCACACTTATTAATCCATGATAATAATAATAATATTAAATTCAAACAAACAAATATACATTTTGTCTCTTGTGTCCAATTATGAAGTTACACAATATATATTTAAAATATAATAACGACTAAAGTTATTTAACTAGACTAACTCAAAAATTATGTCAAAAATTTCCCTGCGGCCAAAAATAGAAATATCTCATCCATAACATACATGATATCTCTTCGTACCGGACGCAATTTAGTAAGATTAGATAACGATATTAGTGAACAGGTTTTTCAATTTACAATTAGTCCAATTTACATAGTATTTTATAAATGGATGGGAGCAAAGGCTTGGCGTCACTTTTTGTAGTTTTCAAATCATGGTATGTGTAATAGTCTAGAGTACTTTTTGTAAGACTCTTGGACATAAGGCGAATGGAAGAAGGCACTTCCTCAATAGAAACAAACAGTCTCCTTAATACACAATTCAACATTTTTTGTAAAAATCATTAAGACATCATTTATAAAAAAACTGAAATTCGACAGTTTTGAATTACTTAGACCGTTAATCCAATACGCAGAAAATTGTAGTCAAGTATTAAACTTTGCAATGAGAGTAAAATGTAACCAATTATTCAATTTGTAGGTCTTTGAACATGTTATAAGTAAGAGGTAAGTAAGATATAAGAAAATATATGAAAAGAAAAATGTATCTAACTACTAACAAATACACCCACCTAAAGAAATCAAAACTTTAAGGTGCAAACCGTAGATAGTCTTAAAGGAAATACTCTTAGATGCTAGTTGGACTTCCGCTGATTTTATAATCTGGCTTTAGTTGCCTATGAATTTCGGGTCAAGAGATCACGATGGTATTGGGAGATATGTTTGCGAATAGCATCTTTGTTTTCAAAGGGTTCTCCACAGAAACAACATGAGAAGTCTTCTTTGCCTCCGGGAATTGGTGAGTCGGCACTATCAGATACACTTCCACTTGCACCTTTATTTGCTTTTCCACTGGCACCAGCAGCAGCGATTTTCTTGTCTCCTCCTTCATACCGGTGAACGGAACTGATGTGCTTTATCAAATGAGCCTGATCCAAAAGAAATTATAAATTGAAGAAATGTTACCCAGATATGGCATAAAATTAAATAAATTTTCGATAATTAAAATAAGAAAGTCTTTACCTTTTGACGGAAGGAACCCTTGCAGAAGAAACACGTGAAAGGTTTTTCTCCTGTATGAGTCCGCAAATGAGCAATCAGGTTCCACTTAATAAAGAATCCTTTCCCACAGAACGAACAAGAGAAATTCGGCTGATGCACCTTCTCGTGCTTCTTGTAATCGTCATACGAAGCGCATTCATAGTGACACATTGAACATCTCAAGACTCCAGACTCAGGAATAATTTGGAGGTGAGGAGTTTTTGTTCTGGTGTTTGTGATTTTTGTACCAACTTTTGCTAAGATAGGGACCTGTAACAGAAGCACATTTTATATTAAGTTGCAATAAAACCTTAACAGCTCCGAGGGGAAGATGTCAAATTCATAAAAATAGGCCATATAAACTTACCGAGTTTGGCGACCCAGTATTGCTTCCAGGTTTAATGTCTTTAGAATCCAGACTTCCAGTAGGAGAAGTATTATTGCTGTGAGGATTTTGATTGGCCAACGCATTGGTAACTGATCGGGTTCGTTTTGGGGGTAGAGGAGGTGATTTTTCATGGTTGTTGTTATTACTTAAACTATTATTATTCAATGGGGAGGATGTTACACCGACAGGCATGTTAAAAGGTCGTTTGTTTCTTCCTCCATTTCCAACCATACGTCCACCAGTTCCAGATAAATTATTGCAACTCTTGTCCCGATCTCGGCGACCACCAACGCCAGTATATTTGCTTGAATTGGCTTGATTTAAATGAGCTGATCGGAATAATCTTCTTTGACGTTCTTCTGTATGGTGTCCAATAGATCCCTGAGATGAGCCGTCGGATTCAAGGCCAGTTGTATTGAGCTTTGTAGCTGGATCTTCATTTATGCCTCCATCTACATCTACGTCTTGGTCATCTCCAACAACATCCACGTCGATGTCTTGGTCCTGACCATGGTGGCTTTGAGTTCTGATAGCATTAATTCGAGCCAGCATTGAGGAAGAAGATTCATCTTCGATTGTCTCATGATGATCCATACCCATGGAAGACAAGGTACCATCATTTCCAGAATCCATTGGATCTGCACCTTCCATACTCATCCCAGATGGGAAATCAACTTCTGCCTTGACCCGGACTTCATTCGCACCGAGTGAAAGATCTTCGGGTTTTGGTGATGGTTCTCCAACCTGATTATCATCATGATCCATATGAGAATCTCCAAGATCCTGTAACAATCATAATGTGTGACTATTAATAAGATTTCATACTCGGAAAAAGTCGGATCGCCTTTTATTAGACAAGGCTTTGTTATCTAAGTTAATAAAATATGAGCACTACGAACACTTTCACTATCCCAATTCCCCAGCAATCTGCACTTTCTATTCACATCGGTTTACTTTCCCTTTGCATTTTCTGTATATATTCATCATTAAGCCCGTGAAAAAGTAAGCCAAGAGTTCAAAATGAACATTCAAAACCAAAGTTACGTAATAATAATTAATGGCATCATCAGAGGTAAAAGTTTGTACTATTGTAAGTAAGGCTGTTATAAGAAACTCCAACACATTCTTTGTAAGAGCATAAAATTTCAAAACTTCCATCCACTAATCAAATCTGCTTGACTGTTTTAAAGGATAGTTTCTTTAAAACGCATTTTCTAACTTAAATGTTCCTGATACCCAAGATTTTACCAAATATTTTTATCGCCATTTACTTTGTACTTGCACACGAAGTAGTTTGTGTCCTTCATTTTCATTACTTTGACCTGTTACGGGTACAAAAGCTATAAAAAGTGACAACTCAGCAACTTACAAGGAATGAAATAGAAGACGACATAGTGTATGAAGCTGACACATATAATATAGTCCTAAATCTAATAAGCCATGAAGCTACAACTACAGCAAACAATAACCATTGCCAAGAGAAACTCGTTCGTGTTGGTACTTGATAACTTCAAACCACTTTCTTATCCTTATCCTTCTATGCAGTCAAAGCTCATCTCATCCCACATACATCTACACTCGCGATTGCCCAATTTTCTTTAGAAAACAAGCGATATACTTGATTTACTTCGTATTTACAAAGAAAGAAAATACATTATACCCATAGAATTGAAAAAAAATGTAGAAAAAAGCAAAACCCCAAGACTAATGTAAAGCGATTATTGGTATTGGTACATCATCCTTCATATCATATCACACATGGTACATTGGAGATAACCCAAGAACAGAAAAGTAAGTAAGCAAGCAGGAGAAAAAAAAGTTCCATCCCTTCCTTCCTTTCTTAGCAAGAACTATGCATGATACTCATGGCCGTGATGTGATGTGGATGAAAGGCCTTATGGTAAACTTGGTCTTCTTTCTTGTATTCAATTCCTCATCTCCTCGTGTCGTTCGTGTCATGAGAGAGAACAGAGAAGACATAAGTAAGAAAGTAGGGAAGACGAAGAAGAAGACATAATAGAAAAGACGAAAAGAGCGAATCGTTTCATATAACATTCAAGGTTCAATGTATACGAATAAGTAATTCTATATAATACAGTCGACCAAGTTGTTTTTTACTGAAAGAAAAGGGGGCTTCCAACTTTCAATCCCTAGCTCTACCATTACTAACAGCAGAAGCAAACTCTTTTGAAAATACGACATGGCTACTTTACTAACTTAACTTTGTTACGAACACCACAATTGCCACCAACCAATGCTAACTAAATAGGTACACAACCGTATGTAAGAAGAACATGAGCATCAAAGTGAAGATTCTTCTTCCTCTCCCTTTACACTAGAAGTATAACAACATAATATCAGATCAGACCTTTCTTCTGAGACAAAAAAATTTAAGTAGAAAGACTCCTACGAATGTTGTACACACTGCTAAAGTAAAAAAGACCCCCAGTAAGTACAGACTGTGTCCAAGTAAATTCTAATACATTTTACAAGTATAAGAAGGAGCAAAAGTCTAAAGTCTGGCAAGAAATGACAGCTTCTACCTACTTCTGCTAAAGCTTAAGGTGCAAGAAGTTTAGTTATAGCTTGTGGTAAAGTTGTACTTTACATTTTTTTCATGTCAGTATGTATTTTCCTTATCCAACTCTCTTCTTTTCTAAAACTCTCTTTCTAATAAACCTGCCTTCTCTCTTCTTCTCTCCACTTCTTCTGCTGTTTCTCTTGAACTCATTTCCTCGCCAGAGGCATAAAATACTCATCCTACCACGAAGTAAAATGACTAAAAAATATTTCCACCTTGCAATCCACATCAAAGCATCTCACACACATCACCATTACACGATCTCTAAATCTCAATCCTTACACCCCCTCAGCTACCTTTTACGATAATAATGTACCTCATCTACGTACTATCTACCCTGTCTGTCTATTTTTCTCAAGCTCTCAAGTAGAAAAGTCTCTTCAAGATTTAAAACGAAGACTGATGACGACGACAAAGAAAAGACAGTGGCAGCGTAGCATAAGGTACTTATCGTGAATGAATCCGCTTATTTTTCTATGTACTATCTTCCGTTTCCATTTTCTCATGGCATGACGAGCATCACACAAACGCTTTCGTTAAGCTACAATGATATAATGCTAAGGCTATGAGAATAAGCAATAAACTTACAATCGCATAAATCTACAACAGTTTGCATTAGATACAGTAGTTAGACAGCTCAAACTTCACTACAAACCAACTGACTATGGATATAAGAAAGAAAAGTTCCACTCAAGCTTGAAATCAACGGTGCATATAACTTATACTTGACTTCTTCTTCAAGTCCTTTAATCATGGACGTGGACGACCTAACTAAATATAGTTCTATGTTCTCTCTCCTGGGAATAATGAACATCAATAACTAACGGGCTTTTACTTCAAACTATGTAGTTAACTATATGCATGAAATTAAAATAGCTTGCAATACTTAGAGCTATATTTAATGTTAACTTAACCTCAAGCAAACTAAGTCAAATATGCTTATTTTCTTCTGCTGCATCATAATCTCCTGTGCCTGAAGAAACGAAGAAAAAAACTAAGAAACTTAAATCTCTCTCTCTGTATGTCTGTCTATAATACAACTTCTAAAAAACAGGATCAGGATGTGAACTCAATGCGTTTAAAAAATAAGCCAGTAAGCCAGAGGAGAGAGTATGCAGCAAATGCAAAGGATTCAATACATTTTGTGGGATGATAATCTTCTCCGCATTTAGCTTTGAGTCGAGAAAGAGATTTTTTTAATGCCTATCTAAACTGAAATTGAAGAGAATCCTGCTTTCCTATCTTTAGAAAAGAGGAAGAATGTAAAAGCGATCAGGGGAGAAGTTTGATGAACCAGACTGAAAATAGAAGAAAGCTTCGGACGGAAAGCACCGAGTTGGCGGAGAAAATCGGTTTTCCTATGTTTTCCTATCTCTCTTAAGCAAAGCTGGCACAGATACAGAAGATACAGTAAACCCGTGTGAATGTGAATGACAGTAAAAAAAAACTTGACTAGCAAAAAAACGATATATGAGACGGTTACAAATATTCAGTAAAATCAACGCAATTTCAACTTACGTGTGTGGGCATCGAGCCAATCTCAGATTCATGAGTTGGAGAGTCTGGAATCACAACGGAACTAGGTATAACAGGAACCTGCATCGGGATGGCAAAATTGGATGAGACTGGAGGTGGTTGTACAACCGTGACCTTAGTACCCCCTGGAACGGTGATACTTTTATCATGAATATTATCAATCGTAATTTTGCTCCCGTGACCCGGGTCAAGTTGAAGCATCTGGATCAAAGCCTGGAGGTTTCCAAGTTGCTTCAAAGGCACTGTAACTTCTCCCCCATAAATGAATTTCACGAGGAGAAGCATATCTTCGTATTTTATATCAGGCAACACAATTGTGTACACTTCCACAGGAGTTTCCACTTCATCAAAAACCTGTTGAATAAAACAAAAACATGGTATCAAACAAACCCGATTTTTAAAACGAGCAACAAGTGAAAGTCTCATGTAAAGCATTTCCCTTCCCCGATACTTATCATTTCATCATTTTTATGCATAGTTTATCATTTTGAAACCAGGCATCAATCTTTTCATGGAATATATCTAACTATGCAAACACCCGATACTTCAAACACTATCAATTTGTTGTGGGAACAAGTTAACCGAGTTAACCCTATCCATCTAAATTACGCCTACGCCTAGTAAACCTGATTTTTTGTCTCTTGCATGCAAATAAACATGGCACTTAAGTTACAGCAGCTACAATAAAATATCATATACGCCTATTCGTCAACTTCCGCGATACCAATCGTTTCATACTTATTCACAGAAAGAACATCTCTTTCCTCTCTCCTGAGTTCCACATGTGTTCATTTTATTATACTGAGAATTTCCCCACTTTTTTGCTTTACACTTCGCCCTTCATGAATATGAAAGTCAAAACCTTTATCTACTTTATTCCACATTTACATTGTACACGAAGCTAAAATAATATATTGAGGTGTGTGTATGTGCATGCATCCAAATAATACGGTGACGCTAGTTGACTGATACATGAAGAACAATGGAATTTGAAATATATGTAGACATTTCTCATTTTGCTTGCAGATTGACTCTTCTTTCACATCATATTGCATACATTTTTCTATTGGGTTATGCCTTCCGTTTCAATTCATCTAAAAACATTATCCTTAGCTATGATTTAGCTTTAAGCAAGTAGAATCAGATTCTTTCGAAAAAAAGCTTTATTGCTTATGGATATGGATGATCGATTATGTCCTAAAGCTATTGGTTTTGAGAATATGAGGTGAACGATTGTTTGAGACCCTAACCAATAAAACCTTTTTCTTTACTTCCTTCTTATAATCGTTTATATTAACAATATATTTAAATTCAGTGTATTTAGTTAGTAATGTCTTCAGCAGAAAGATTACATCATCAAGTCAAGATTGAGTTATGTAGATATGAAAACGAAGTGATGGATATCGTAGGCATATTCTTATTTTATATCTTTGTTCTCAATTTCCAAAGAACCTAGCGAGAAAAGACAAGCCATGTCATAATAACTATTCGAGCTTTATTTTGTCACATTCTGCATGCAGACATCCATAACATTTTATGAATGACAACCACTCTTCAGGTTTCAAGTTACTTCTCTTTTACTGCTTGCTTGCTACTGCTCATTCTACAACAACTACTTCAATATTTAATAGTGACAGTCACATCACGTACTGTGTGCTAAGTATTATGAAAAATAACGAAACTTAGAACTGGTAACAGGCAGATCCATTCCATCATAAATAAAATACAAACCAACAAGTCCTTTCCTTTCTTGTGTAGCATAGCTATAGAAATCCTACTGAATACAATCTCTCTATACCCAAATGCAAACCAACATTAGCTCAAGATTCATATACAACTAAAAGCTAACCATTATCAACTATAGCTATTTCGTGCATTGAATTCAACATCCTTGAAAAGTAAAATATCTCCACTGTTAAATTTACAGTGAATTTCCACCATCAACCATCATCATCATCTTCTTCGCATGCATCCTCATGAACCTAACTAACAACCCAACTAAACTATCTCCAACCACCTCCCCCTTCAGCTACAAAATCACCCACCAGAAAGCCAAATCCAAAATCCAACCAAAGAATTTCCTTTTTCTAAAGATTCTTATATTACTATATGATAATGTTGATGTTGCCAACTTTCACCTCTAACACTAGCTCTTAAATTCAATCCCAGTTTCATCTTTCCATCAAGATCACATCATTTCATTATATAGCAAGTATTCCAAACCTATTCAATATAGACGGAATATTATCTCTTTCTACTACATTCTCTCTCTCTCTCTTCTTCTGGTCTAATTGTCAGGGAAGAGCTTTATATATGACTTGATTCAGAGAATACTATCTCTCTGAATAACAACCTAAATAGCCCATACCATGGTTTGCTTTTACATCGGAATTCTTTCAGCTTTTAGCAGCATCACCAACGCGTACAGGTTCAGATAGACAGACAAGAACGAGTACACGCTTAACTTGGCGATGCATAATGTAATTTTACTTAAACTCGTGCTCCAAACTAACAGTAGTTGTAGAAGGAACATCAACTTGTATGAAAGTAAATGAATACTTTTAAACGAACTTTAATGCGAATACGAACTAGCTATTGCATTGCATTACGAAATACTGGTATGATGGTTTAGGCTAGGGCTTTCATTATTCCATATCCGCCTTCAGTCCCATCCTTCCAAAAAGTAAAGGTATAATTTGTATATTCATTTATATTCAATCTACCCTATACACTTTTCCAGACCAGTTTTACTTCTACAAAACTACATCAATGTTAAATACCCTTTTCTCTTTTAACCAGTCGAGTTCAGGATGACATGAGGCTGCTGGAAAGTTGATGATATGTGTTTAGTATTCAGTTTCGTTGTGGTGCCAGCCAATGTTCCTATCCTGTTTAGGATAAAGATGATGATGATGCTCAAGTTTCCCTTCTATTTTCTAACCTCTCTCTCTCTCCAATTCTCTAAAATTATTATCACCATCATACAGAACCTACAACATCGGGTTTCAGCATCAGCATCTATTTTCTATTTCATTCCTGTCTCTCTCTTTATTCTCTCTTCTATTCCAAAATCTAGGTTGTGGGTCCATTCGAAACCTTTTTCCACGAAGGAGAGTCGAACCCTCAAATTCTAGTTATACATGGTTTAATGCAAAGGAAAGGACGGCTGAAGGCTAAACAACTGAAAAACGAATTTATTTAAGTACAAGGTACATGCTTCGCTGACTCTTTTACAGCCCAGGTAAAGCAAACTGCTATAAGCCTTTAATAAAGGTACAACAAAGCTTGTGAGGTGGTATATTATTACAACCATAACCATTACAGACTTTATTTTTCATCTATAGGCATTCATACCTTTTCTGGCTCCACTATATTTTCTAAGCTTTGCATTTATTTGTTGAATTGCTTCAGTTAACTACAATTGTAGCTAGTTACTGCTAACCAAAAGAGAGAGTAGCTCGTTACAATTCAACAACCAACCAACATAACATTAAAACTACTCGTAATATAATATACAATATATACTAGAACTTTACCAACTTTACTTAAATATATACAATTGTTTCATTTTCTTACTTCCGGATATTGTATTAAAGTACTAAAAATGCTCTAAAAGATCCAACAATTTCAAAACAACTCTCTTGCCAAAGTAACAACTTTTGATGTATCTGACAAAGCTACTCAGACTATTCAAAGACTACATAGACATTGTCTAATGACTGTCATTAAGAAGCATATAAATATATGGAAATACATAAAGCAAAGTGTCTTCAATTTCAGCTGCAAATAAATTCCAACAACTCAAACCCAAAGTCTAAAAGGGTATGAAAAATAGAGCTAATCTGGGTCTAATCTTATTCCCATTGTTTAACCTTCTACTAGTCCCTTTCCAGGATTCTTATTGTTTAGTCTTAACTCTTAAACCCATCCGTTCCGTTATTTCTAGGTAGTCAAAAAGTAGAGCATAAAGTAAGTGACTGATATAATGGTTAATGGTTGGCTCAATGTTGCCAGTAAAAGTACCTCTTTCTTCCTACAACAATAATAATAATAAACAACTGTCCTCTTTCAGTCAACCCAAAATGACATCCATATGAATAGTTTTTATTTTAGAACGTTAGGACAGCAAGCTTAGCTTTTATGATTCCAAAGTTCTTTTGCTCAGGAAAGGAATGTATTACTATTACTATGATCAACGGATCAACCACTGATAGTACCAAAAATAACTATAATGTGTGCTCCTACAATCTAGTACAAAAATATCCTTCACTTGATAAATAACAGTGCATAAGAATAGAAGAAGTTGGTCTTAAAATGAAAGACATCATCATGTAATAAAAGCTTATCTATAAAATATTATGTATTGCATTTGGAATATCTTATTACAGTATAAAAACGACACCAATGATATATGATAGCAATTCAATCCATAAACATTTTTAGAAAAAAATGCATTTTATTGAACCTTATGCACTACAACTCAACCAGTTAGGACTTTGGACTATCGTGATAATGCTATATAAGCTGGAAAAGAAAGTAGTAAAGTACACTACAGACAGTGTTCTTGATTTTTTTTTACTAAAATCCTTGCTCTCTCCGAATATTCACATTCATATTCAGCCCTTGAAAAAAGAAATCGGCATGACTAAAATGGATACAGACTAACGTTACGTACAAATGCAAATGAGTCAATGGTGAAAATTCGGAGACAGTATCTTTCACGATATATTCAATACATACGGGACTCGGGGTTTTATTTGATAAATGATCCAATGCACATAAAAAAGAAAGCCAGGAGAAATATTTCATTTGATCCTATGCCATACTGTCCTACATTCAATCAATACGAATCTTTCATTCTATTTTCATTTCACCGAATTTTCACCCTCATTCGTATGTAGCTAATCTGAACGTACCCTAATCGCTGGATCAATTCGGAACTTTCTATTCATCTCCCTCTCTCTGCCCTAGTGCTGGCCTAACGTCCTCATGGCCAGCCGTGTGAGTATGAAGGAAGCTTATTAGTTTTATAGTTACCCTAACCTAACCTATTTTTACTTGAGAAGGGACCACGTTTGACTATCTGGTGTATTATCCTATATATGCCAAGTACCAACAATTCTACCAACCGACCGTATGGCCTGAATAGGCTCAATTGAGAATTTCATCCCCGACCCTTCCTTTCCATCATCCCTCATGCTTCCTATATGTTATGTCAACAATAATAACCGATTTCAATTTTTCCCATCTGCTCTCTCCTTCCTGCCATCATCCCAGCCTCCCTTTCTGAATTTGGACTGGTTCGGTGAGAAACTTTTCCCATGAACAGGAACGCCTAATAATATTTATATCCACTTTTCTACTCAACTTGCTCCGTAACTCCTTACGCACTATGCCTGTAGTTCTTTTACACATTTCCGTACAAAAAATTTCAACATCGAATGTACTGAATAATACTATTATTATTATGTATATACTTTTTGCTTGTGCGTTTTAAGCTGAATGATTCAAATTATATGAAATCCTGTAGTAAATAGTTTTAACCAGTTTCTCTGTACAGTTTCTCTGTACAGTTTATAGTTTCATCCATCAAAATGCAAGTTTTAAGTGTAATGTAATGAGTGTAAGTATACGGCATGTGCATAACACAACCTAAGTAAGAAGATAAGAAGAATTATTGTTAAGTTGGGTTTAAGAGTAATAGTATTTCTATGGGTTTAAGCATCAATTCAGCTCATTTATGTCAACGCTCAATTGAATGTTGAATGTAAATGTATGCACAATGCCGTATACTTACACTCATTACATTACACTTAAAACTTGCATTTTGATGGATGAAACTATAAACTGTACAGAGAAACTGTACAGAGAAACTGGTTAAAACTATTTACTACAGGATTTCATATAATTTGAATCATTCAGCTTAAAACGCACAAGCAAAAAGTATATACATAATAATAATAGTATTATTCAGTACATTCGATGTTGAAATTTTTTGTACGGAAATGTGTAAAAGAACTACAGGCATAGTGCGTAAGGAGTTACGGAGCAAGTTGAGTAGAAAAGTGGATATAAATATTATTAGGCGTTCCTGTTCATGGGAAAAGTTTCTCACCGAACCAGTCCAAATTCAGAAAGGGAGGCTGGGATGATGGCAGGAAGGAGAGAGCAGATGGGAAAAATTGAAATCGGTTATTATTGTTGACATAACATATAGGAAGCATGAGGGATGATGGAAAGGAAGGGTCGGGGATGAAATTCTCAATTGAGCCTATTCAGGCCATACGGTCGGTTGGTAGAATTGTTGGTACTTGGCATATATAGGATAATACACCAGATAGTCAAACGTGGTCCCTTCTCAAGTAAAAATAGGTTAGGTTAGGGTAACTATAAAACTAATAAGCTTCCTTCATACTCACACGGCTGGCCATGAGGACGTTAGGCCAGCACTAGGGCAGAGAGAGGGAGATGAATAGAAAGTTCCGAATTGATCCAGCGATTAGGGTACGTTCAGATTAGCTACATACGAATGAGGGTGAAAATTCGGTGAAATGAAAATAGAATGAAAGATTCGTATTGATTGAATGTAGGACAGTATGGCATAGGATCAAATGAAATATTTCTCCTGGCTTTCTTTTTTATGTGCATTGGATCATTTATCAAATAAAACCCCGAGTCCCGTATGTATTGAATATATCGTGAAAGATACTGTCTCCGAATTTTCACCATTGACTCATTTGCATTTGTACGTAACGTTAGTCTGTATCCATTTTAGTCATGCCGATTTCTTTTTTCAAGGGCTGAATATGAATGTGAATATTCGGAGAGAGCAAGGATTTTAGTAAAAAAAAATCAAGAACACTGTCTGTAGTGTACTTTACTACTTTCTTTTCCAGCTTATATAGCATTATCACGATAGTCCAAAGTCCTAACTGGTTGAGTTGTAGTGCATAAGGTTCAATAAAATGCATTTTTTTCTAAAAATGTTTATGGATTGAATTGCTATCATATATCATTGGTGTCGTTTTTATACTGTAATAAGATATTCCAAATGCAATACATAATATTTTATAGATAAGCTTTTATTACATGATGATGTCTTTCATTTTAAGACCAACTTCTTCTATTCTTATGCACTGTTATTTATCAAGTGAAGGATATTTTTGTACTAGATTGTAGGAGCACACATTATAGTTATTTTTGGTACTATCAGTGGTTGATCCGTTGATCATAGTAATAGTAATACATTCCTTTCCTGAGCAAAAGAACTTTGGAATCATAAAAGCTAAGCTTGCTGTCCTAACGTTCTAAAATAAAAACTATTCATATGGATGTCATTTTGGGTTGACTGAAAGAGGACAGTTGTTTATTATTATTATTGTTGTAGGAAGAAAGAGGTACTTTTACTGGCAACATTGAGCCAACCATTAACCATTATATCAGTCACTTACTTTATGCTCTACTTTTTGACTACCTAGAAATAACGGAACGGATGGGTTTAAGAGTTAAGACTAAACAATAAGAATCCTGGAAAGGGACTAGTAGAAGGTTAAACAATGGGAATAAGATTAGACCCAGATTAGCTCTATTTTTCATACCCTTTTAGACTTTGGGTTTGAGTTGTTGGAATTTATTTGCAGCTGAAATTGAAGACACTTTGCTTTATGTATTTCCATATATTTATATGCTTCTTAATGACAGTCATTAGACAATGTCTATGTAGTCTTTGAATAGTCTGAGTAGCTTTGTCAGATACATCAAAAGTTGTTACTTTGGCAAGAGAGTTGTTTTGAAATTGTTGGATCTTTTAGAGCATTTTTAGTACTTTAATACAATATCCGGAAGTAAGAAAATGAAACAATTGTATATATTTAAGTAAAGTTGGTAAAGTTCTAGTATATATTGTATATTATATTACGAGTAGTTTTAATGTTATGTTGGTTGGTTGTTGAATTGTAACGAGCTACTCTCTCTTTTGGTTAGCAGTAACTAGCTACAATTGTAGTTAACTGAAGCAATTCAACAAATAAATGCAAAGCTTAGAAAATATAGTGGAGCCAGAAAAGGTATGAATGCCTATAGATGAAAAATAAAGTCTGTAATGGTTATGGTTGTAATAATATACCACCTCACAAGCTTTGTTGTACCTTTATTAAAGGCTTATAGCAGTTTGCTTTACCTGGGCTGTAAAAGAGTCAGCGAAGCATGTACCTTGTACTTAAATAAATTCGTTTTTCAGTTGTTTAGCCTTCAGCCGTCCTTTCCTTTGCATTAAACCATGTATAACTAGAATTTGAGGGTTCGACTCTCCTTCGTGGAAAAAGGTTTCGAATGGACCCACAACCTAGATTTTGGAATAGAAGAGAGAATAAAGAGAGAGACAGGAATGAAATAGAAAATAGATGCTGATGCTGAAACCCGATGTTGTAGGTTCTGTATGATGGTGATAATAATTTTAGAGAATTGGAGAGAGAGAGAGGTTAGAAAATAGAAGGGAAACTTGAGCATCATCATCATCTTTATCCTAAACAGGATAGGAACATTGGCTGGCACCACAACGAAACTGAATACTAAACACATATCATCAACTTTCCAGCAGCCTCATGTCATCCTGAACTCGACTGGTTAAAAGAGAAAAGGGTATTTAACATTGATGTAGTTTTGTAGAAGTAAAACTGGTCTGGAAAAGTGTATAGGGTAGATTGAATATAAATGAATATACAAATTATACCTTTACTTTTTGGAAGGATGGGACTGAAGGCGGATATGGAATAATGAAAGCCCTAGCCTAAACCATCATACCAGTATTTCGTAATGCAATGCAATAGCTAGTTCGTATTCGCATTAAAGTTCGTTTAAAAGTATTCATTTACTTTCATACAAGTTGATGTTCCTTCTACAACTACTGTTAGTTTGGAGCACGAGTTTAAGTAAAATTACATTATGCATCGCCAAGTTAAGCGTGTACTCGTTCTTGTCTGTCTATCTGAACCTGTACGCGTTGGTGATGCTGCTAAAAGCTGAAAGAATTCCGATGTAAAAGCAAACCATGGTATGGGCTATTTAGGTTGTTATTCAGAGAGATAGTATTCTCTGAATCAAGTCATATATAAAGCTCTTCCCTGACAATTAGACCAGAAGAAGAGAGAGAGAGAGAATGTAGTAGAAAGAGATAATATTCCGTCTATATTGAATAGGTTTGGAATACTTGCTATATAATGAAATGATGTGATCTTGATGGAAAGATGAAACTGGGATTGAATTTAAGAGCTAGTGTTAGAGGTGAAAGTTGGCAACATCAACATTATCATATAGTAATATAAGAATCTTTAGAAAAAGGAAATTCTTTGGTTGGATTTTGGATTTGGCTTTCTGGTGGGTGATTTTGTAGCTGAAGGGGGAGGTGGTTGGAGATAGTTTAGTTGGGTTGTTAGTTAGGTTCATGAGGATGCATGCGAAGAAGATGATGATGATGGTTGATGGTGGAAATTCACTGTAAATTTAACAGTGGAGATATTTTACTTTTCAAGGATGTTGAATTCAATGCACGAAATAGCTATAGTTGATAATGGTTAGCTTTTAGTTGTATATGAATCTTGAGCTAATGTTGGTTTGCATTTGGGTATAGAGAGATTGTATTCAGTAGGATTTCTATAGCTATGCTACACAAGAAAGGAAAGGACTTGTTGGTTTGTATTTTATTTATGATGGAATGGATCTGCCTGTTACCAGTTCTAAGTTTCGTTATTTTTCATAATACTTAGCACACAGTACGTGATGTGACTGTCACTATTAAATATTGAAGTAGTTGTTGTAGAATGAGCAGTAGCAAGCAAGCAGTAAAAGAGAAGTAACTTGAAACCTGAAGAGTGGTTGTCATTCATAAAATGTTATGGATGTCTGCATGCAGAATGTGACAAAATAAAGCTCGAATAGTTATTATGACATGGCTTGTCTTTTCTCGCTAGGTTCTTTGGAAATTGAGAACAAAGATATAAAATAAGAATATGCCTACGATATCCATCACTTCGTTTTCATATCTACATAACTCAATCTTGACTTGATGATGTAATCTTTCTGCTGAAGACATTACTAACTAAATACACTGAATTTAAATATATTGTTAATATAAACGATTATAAGAAGGAAGTAAAGAAAAAGGTTTTATTGGTTAGGGTCTCAAACAATCGTTCACCTCATATTCTCAAAACCAATAGCTTTAGGACATAATCGATCATCCATATCCATAAGCAATAAAGCTTTTTTTCGAAAGAATCTGATTCTACTTGCTTAAAGCTAAATCATAGCTAAGGATAATGTTTTTAGATGAATTGAAACGGAAGGCATAACCCAATAGAAAAATGTATGCAATATGATGTGAAAGAAGAGTCAATCTGCAAGCAAAATGAGAAATGTCTACATATATTTCAAATTCCATTGTTCTTCATGTATCAGTCAACTAGCGTCACCGTATTATTTGGATGCATGCACATACACACACCTCAATATATTATTTTAGCTTCGTGTACAATGTAAATGTGGAATAAAGTAGATAAAGGTTTTGACTTTCATATTCATGAAGGGCGAAGTGTAAAGCAAAAAAGTGGGGAAATTCTCAGTATAATAAAATGAACACATGTGGAACTCAGGAGAGAGGAAAGAGATGTTCTTTCTGTGAATAAGTATGAAACGATTGGTATCGCGGAAGTTGACGAATAGGCGTATATGATATTTTATTGTAGCTGCTGTAACTTAAGTGCCATGTTTATTTGCATGCAAGAGACAAAAAATCAGGTTTACTAGGCGTAGGCGTAATTTAGATGGATAGGGTTAACTCGGTTAACTTGTTCCCACAACAAATTGATAGTGTTTGAAGTATCGGGTGTTTGCATAGTTAGATATATTCCATGAAAAGATTGATGCCTGGTTTCAAAATGATAAACTATGCATAAAAATGATGAAATGATAAGTATCGGGGAAGGGAAATGCTTTACATGAGACTTTCACTTGTTGCTCGTTTTAAAAATCGGGTTTGTTTGATACCATGTTTTTGTTTTATTCAACAGGTTTTTGATGAAGTGGAAACTCCTGTGGAAGTGTACACAATTGTGTTGCCTGATATAAAATACGAAGATATGCTTCTCCTCGTGAAATTCATTTATGGGGGAGAAGTTACAGTGCCTTTGAAGCAACTTGGAAACCTCCAGGCTTTGATCCAGATGCTTCAACTTGACCCGGGTCACGGGAGCAAAATTACGATTGATAATATTCATGATAAAAGTATCACCGTTCCAGGGGGTACTAAGGTCACGGTTGTACAACCACCTCCAGTCTCATCCAATTTTGCCATCCCGATGCAGGTTCCTGTTATACCTAGTTCCGTTGTGATTCCAGACTCTCCAACTCATGAATCTGAGATTGGCTCGATGCCCACACACGTAAGTTGAAATTGCGTTGATTTTACTGAATATTTGTAACCGTCTCATATATCGTTTTTTTGCTAGTCAAGTTTTTTTTTACTGTCATTCACATTCACACGGGTTTACTGTATCTTCTGTATCTGTGCCAGCTTTGCTTAAGAGAGATAGGAAAACATAGGAAAACCGATTTTCTCCGCCAACTCGGTGCTTTCCGTCCGAAGCTTTCTTCTATTTTCAGTCTGGTTCATCAAACTTCTCCCCTGATCGCTTTTACATTCTTCCTCTTTTCTAAAGATAGGAAAGCAGGATTCTCTTCAATTTCAGTTTAGATAGGCATTAAAAAAATCTCTTTCTCGACTCAAAGCTAAATGCGGAGAAGATTATCATCCCACAAAATGTATTGAATCCTTTGCATTTGCTGCATACTCTCTCCTCTGGCTTACTGGCTTATTTTTTAAACGCATTGAGTTCACATCCTGATCCTGTTTTTTAGAAGTTGTATTATAGACAGACATACAGAGAGAGAGATTTAAGTTTCTTAGTTTTTTTCTTCGTTTCTTCAGGCACAGGAGATTATGATGCAGCAGAAGAAAATAAGCATATTTGACTTAGTTTGCTTGAGGTTAAGTTAACATTAAATATAGCTCTAAGTATTGCAAGCTATTTTAATTTCATGCATATAGTTAACTACATAGTTTGAAGTAAAAGCCCGTTAGTTATTGATGTTCATTATTCCCAGGAGAGAGAACATAGAACTATATTTAGTTAGGTCGTCCACGTCCATGATTAAAGGACTTGAAGAAGAAGTCAAGTATAAGTTATATGCACCGTTGATTTCAAGCTTGAGTGGAACTTTTCTTTCTTATATCCATAGTCAGTTGGTTTGTAGTGAAGTTTGAGCTGTCTAACTACTGTATCTAATGCAAACTGTTGTAGATTTATGCGATTGTAAGTTTATTGCTTATTCTCATAGCCTTAGCATTATATCATTGTAGCTTAACGAAAGCGTTTGTGTGATGCTCGTCATGCCATGAGAAAATGGAAACGGAAGATAGTACATAGAAAAATAAGCGGATTCATTCACGATAAGTACCTTATGCTACGCTGCCACTGTCTTTTCTTTGTCGTCGTCATCAGTCTTCGTTTTAAATCTTGAAGAGACTTTTCTACTTGAGAGCTTGAGAAAAATAGACAGACAGGGTAGATAGTACGTAGATGAGGTACATTATTATCGTAAAAGGTAGCTGAGGGGGTGTAAGGATTGAGATTTAGAGATCGTGTAATGGTGATGTGTGTGAGATGCTTTGATGTGGATTGCAAGGTGGAAATATTTTTTAGTCATTTTACTTCGTGGTAGGATGAGTATTTTATGCCTCTGGCGAGGAAATGAGTTCAAGAGAAACAGCAGAAGAAGTGGAGAGAAGAAGAGAGAAGGCAGGTTTATTAGAAAGAGAGTTTTAGAAAAGAAGAGAGTTGGATAAGGAAAATACATACTGACATGAAAAAAATGTAAAGTACAACTTTACCACAAGCTATAACTAAACTTCTTGCACCTTAAGCTTTAGCAGAAGTAGGTAGAAGCTGTCATTTCTTGCCAGACTTTAGACTTTTGCTCCTTCTTATACTTGTAAAATGTATTAGAATTTACTTGGACACAGTCTGTACTTACTGGGGGTCTTTTTTACTTTAGCAGTGTGTACAACATTCGTAGGAGTCTTTCTACTTAAATTTTTTTGTCTCAGAAGAAAGGTCTGATCTGATATTATGTTGTTATACTTCTAGTGTAAAGGGAGAGGAAGAAGAATCTTCACTTTGATGCTCATGTTCTTCTTACATACGGTTGTGTACCTATTTAGTTAGCATTGGTTGGTGGCAATTGTGGTGTTCGTAACAAAGTTAAGTTAGTAAAGTAGCCATGTCGTATTTTCAAAAGAGTTTGCTTCTGCTGTTAGTAATGGTAGAGCTAGGGATTGAAAGTTGGAAGCCCCCTTTTCTTTCAGTAAAAAACAACTTGGTCGACTGTATTATATAGAATTACTTATTCGTATACATTGAACCTTGAATGTTATATGAAACGATTCGCTCTTTTCGTCTTTTCTATTATGTCTTCTTCTTCGTCTTCCCTACTTTCTTACTTATGTCTTCTCTGTTCTCTCTCATGACACGAACGACACGAGGAGATGAGGAATTGAATACAAGAAAGAAGACCAAGTTTACCATAAGGCCTTTCATCCACATCACATCACGGCCATGAGTATCATGCATAGTTCTTGCTAAGAAAGGAAGGAAGGGATGGAACTTTTTTTTCTCCTGCTTGCTTACTTACTTTTCTGTTCTTGGGTTATCTCCAATGTACCATGTGTGATATGATATGAAGGATGATGTACCAATACCAATAATCGCTTTACATTAGTCTTGGGGTTTTGCTTTTTTCTACATTTTTTTTCAATTCTATGGGTATAATGTATTTTCTTTCTTTGTAAATACGAAGTAAATCAAGTATATCGCTTGTTTTCTAAAGAAAATTGGGCAATCGCGAGTGTAGATGTATGTGGGATGAGATGAGCTTTGACTGCATAGAAGGATAAGGATAAGAAAGTGGTTTGAAGTTATCAAGTACCAACACGAACGAGTTTCTCTTGGCAATGGTTATTGTTTGCTGTAGTTGTAGCTTCATGGCTTATTAGATTTAGGACTATATTATATGTGTCAGCTTCATACACTATGTCGTCTTCTATTTCATTCCTTGTAAGTTGCTGAGTTGTCACTTTTTATAGCTTTTGTACCCGTAACAGGTCAAAGTAATGAAAATGAAGGACACAAACTACTTCGTGTGCAAGTACAAAGTAAATGGCGATAAAAATATTTGGTAAAATCTTGGGTATCAGGAACATTTAAGTTAGAAAATGCGTTTTAAAGAAACTATCCTTTAAAACAGTCAAGCAGATTTGATTAGTGGATGGAAGTTTTGAAATTTTATGCTCTTACAAAGAATGTGTTGGAGTTTCTTATAACAGCCTTACTTACAATAGTACAAACTTTTACCTCTGATGATGCCATTAATTATTATTACGTAACTTTGGTTTTGAATGTTCATTTTGAACTCTTGGCTTACTTTTTCACGGGCTTAATGATGAATATATACAGAAAATGCAAAGGGAAAGTAAACCGATGTGAATAGAAAGTGCAGATTGCTGGGGAATTGGGATAGTGAAAGTGTTCGTAGTGCTCATATTTTATTAACTTAGATAACAAAGCCTTGTCTAATAAAAGGCGATCCGACTTTTTCCGAGTATGAAATCTTATTAATAGTCACACATTATGATTGTTACAGGATCTTGGAGATTCTCATATGGATCATGATGATAATCAGGTTGGAGAACCATCACCAAAACCCGAAGATCTTTCACTCGGTGCGAATGAAGTCCGGGTCAAGGCAGAAGTTGATTTCCCATCTGGGATGAGTATGGAAGGTGCAGATCCAATGGATTCTGGAAATGATGGTACCTTGTCTTCCATGGGTATGGATCATCATGAGACAATCGAAGATGAATCTTCTTCCTCAATGCTGGCTCGAATTAATGCTATCAGAACTCAAAGCCACCATGGTCAGGACCAAGACATCGACGTGGATGTTGTTGGAGATGACCAAGACGTAGATGTAGATGGAGGCATAAATGAAGATCCAGCTACAAAGCTCAATACAACTGGCCTTGAATCCGACGGCTCATCTCAGGGATCTATTGGACACCATACAGAAGAACGTCAAAGAAGATTATTCCGATCAGCTCATTTAAATCAAGCCAATTCAAGCAAATATACTGGCGTTGGTGGTCGCCGAGATCGGGACAAGAGTTGCAATAATTTATCTGGAACTGGTGGACGTATGGTTGGAAATGGAGGAAGAAACAAACGACCTTTTAACATGCCTGTCGGTGTAACATCCTCCCCATTGAATAATAATAGTTTAAGTAATAACAACAACCATGAAAAATCACCTCCTCTACCCCCAAAACGAACCCGATCAGTTACCAATGCGTTGGCCAATCAAAATCCTCACAGCAATAATACTTCTCCTACTGGAAGTCTGGATTCTAAAGACATTAAACCTGGAAGCAATACTGGGTCGCCAAACTCGGTAAGTTTATATGGCCTATTTTTATGAATTTGACATCTTCCCCTCGGAGCTGTTAAGGTTTTATTGCAACTTAATATAAAATGTGCTTCTGTTACAGGTCCCTATCTTAGCAAAAGTTGGTACAAAAATCACAAACACCAGAACAAAAACTCCTCACCTCCAAATTATTCCTGAGTCTGGAGTCTTGAGATGTTCAATGTGTCACTATGAATGCGCTTCGTATGACGATTACAAGAAGCACGAGAAGGTGCATCAGCCGAATTTCTCTTGTTCGTTCTGTGGGAAAGGATTCTTTATTAAGTGGAACCTGATTGCTCATTTGCGGACTCATACAGGAGAAAAACCTTTCACGTGTTTCTTCTGCAAGGGTTCCTTCCGTCAAAAGGTAAAGACTTTCTTATTTTAATTATCGAAAATTTATTTAATTTTATGCCATATCTGGGTAACATTTCTTCAATTTATAATTTCTTTTGGATCAGGCTCATTTGATAAAGCACATCAGTTCCGTTCACCGGTATGAAGGAGGAGACAAGAAAATCGCTGCTGCTGGTGCCAGTGGAAAAGCAAATAAAGGTGCAAGTGGAAGTGTATCTGATAGTGCCGACTCACCAATTCCCGGAGGCAAAGAAGACTTCTCATGTTGTTTCTGTGGAGAACCCTTTGAAAACAAAGATGCTATTCGCAAACATATCTCCCAATACCATCGTGATCTCTTGACCCGAAATTCATAGGCAACTAAAGCCAGATTATAAAATCAGCGGAAGTCCAACTAGCATCTAAGAGTATTTCCTTTAAGACTATCTACGGTTTGCACCTTAAAGTTTTGATTTCTTTAGGTGGGTGTATTTGTTAGTAGTTAGATACATTTTTCTTTTCATATATTTTCTTATATCTTACTTACCTCTTACTTATAACATGTTCAAAGACCTACAAATTGAATAATTGGTTACATTTTACTCTCATTGCAAAGTTTAATACTTGACTACAATTTTCTGCGTATTGGATTAACGGTCTAAGTAATTCAAAACTGTCGAATTTCAGTTTTTTTATAAATGATGTCTTAATGATTTTTACAAAAAATGTTGAATTGTGTATTAAGGAGACTGTTTGTTTCTATTGAGGAAGTGCCTTCTTCCATTCGCCTTATGTCCAAGAGTCTTACAAAAAGTACTCTAGACTATTACACATACCATGATTTGAAAACTACAAAAAGTGACGCCAAGCCTTTGCTCCCATCCATTTATAAAATACTATGTAAATTGGACTAATTGTAAATTGAAAAACCTGTTCACTAATATCGTTATCTAATCTTACTAAATTGCGTCCGGTACGAAGAGATATCATGTATGTTATGGATGAGATATTTCTATTTTTGGCCGCAGGGAAATTTTTGACATAATTTTTGAGTTAGTCTAGTTAAATAACTTTAGTCGTTATTATATTTTAAATATATATTGTGTAACTTCATAATTGGACACAAGAGACAAAATGTATATTTGTTTGTTTGAATTTAATATTATTATTATTATCATGGATTAATAAGTGTGCTTCTTTAGACATACTCCCGGGCTTTGAAGGGTAATACATTGTACAATATTATACATAAAGTAATGTAAGATGAAGGCTTAAGTGCATTCTAATCCTAAGCTGCCTAATGAATATGAAACATTATTATGCATTAATTAATTGTAAGATAGTATCTTATTGTATATACGTAGATTTGCTATGTTATCAGGATTTATAAACTTTTGTGGCACAAAGGTTTGCTACGAATTGAAATTAAGTGTCTTAAAGCACCACCACTACCTTAATGTTTATAAGTACAATTTCGAAAAAAAACATAGTAGAACTTGACTCGACTGGATAATTAAATTGTATAAGACGAATAAACTATAAAGTATGATAACTTGATAGAATATATATAGCAATGACTGTAATGTACGAGAGATGTTTATACCTATCTAATCGAGTGTATGACAAAGTAGTCATTACGTTAGAATATCAAATGAAATAAAAATAAATGATT
Organism: Isotoma viridis; assembly: GCA_034696425.1. Lineage (NCBI taxonomy): Eukaryota > Metazoa > Arthropoda > Collembola > Entomobryomorpha > Isotomidae > Isotoma > Isotoma viridis. The sequence goes on from JAQGAA010000179.1 coordinate 26,195, forward strand.
GCAAAATGCAAGTTTTTGTTTATGGTAATATCAAATTTGATTTAATAATAATATCATTGTAATATCCTGTAAGGTACATTAACTATTACCTTTTTAACTGCAGTAATTAAGTTTCTGTAAAAGTGGAATTTTCCACTAAATTTTTTAGTTGAAATTTCCGTAAAGGTTATGTTTTATTTATATTTAGAGGAATGTAACTATAACCGTTTGTTTCGATTTGAGTTTCGTTCGTTTTTGTAGAGGTTATCTCATAGTTAGTAGGGTATTTTTATCATTTAAGAACATCAATAATTAATTATATATTAAGATTACTCAACGCATTCTGTAATCCGTTCTCTAGTATGTTTTGAAATTAGTATGATTTGTTTTATACTACTTCAAGTAATTTACTTCTTGCGAATAAAATAAAAAGTAAGAATGGAAAAACTTTATTATACTGATTTATAATCTCTTCTGTAAGCATATTGGTTTTTATTATATTTCAGTCTCTCCGTCCACGTTAGTCCTTTAGTTTTCAACTGCATAAATTCCTTCGTTTTCATTTCTTGATACGAAATACAAGGGACATGTCAGGATTTGCTGCATAATATTCCTTATTTACAAGTACAAGCCGACAATAAGTTATGAAATGAAGTAGCTCTGTGAAATGCCAAACATTTGTAATTATATGAGAACCCAATAATGCGAAGTAAAAACTTGAGAAGCCCAAAAAAAGAATTAATTTTTTAAACTTTTATTGATTTTTCATATTTTATTATATTCAGTTACTTTAGCGTAGGTACATACGTATCAATTCATCATTTCTTTATTTTCATATTATGTGTATGTCTGTAATATAATAATGTTATTGATCATACCTAATCGAGTTTTCATCCTCATGCTCATCAATCTCATCGCATCCTATCATTCTCTTCATTTGAAATAAATTAATTAGCACACCTGTTTCTCACAATACCAACCACCCTGGTGCTATAGTAGTACAAGTAAGAGTAGTAAGTGTTAACTAATAATTTCCATACATTTTTTTTCAAAACTGACAATCATTCATGCTAAATGTCAATAATAATATATTCACACACAATTAGTAAGGTGTTAAGGTTGTTAGTTAAGAAGGGTTTTTGGACTATAATATAGGTTATCTGAGGGGTTTCTTTTTATATAATAACAGCTATAATCATCAATTAAGACAAACCCAGATTAACTTACAAGACCGTAATATAATATCATCATCTCCGTACGTACTTACACAAGTACACACGTAGAGATCAAGAAGAGGATGATCCTTAATGACAAGAATTATCCGCAGACACTTTAATCATTTTTAGTATAAGTTAATCCATAAGTACTCAATAAGGTGTTATAATATAAGTACTTAACATAAAACATTATAATATGAACTACTTGGTTTTTTATTGTGTGTACAAATGAGGAACAATAATCACAAATTATTAGATTGTTTTGTTGTAATTATGGACTACTACTTTATAATATAATTAATAATATAATTATAATTGGTTTTCTTAAAGTTTATACATGACTTAATAGGTATAAGGTAAGTACAATAATATTAATTATCTTCCAGGCTCAGTACTTGAGTCTTGCTCTGGCTGAACAACATATCTTTTTGTTTCTAATCATTACCAATAACTTACTATACACATCATAGTTTTGCAAGTAAGTAAGTAGTACGTAATAATAATAATAATAACAGATGTTGAATTTTTTTTAAATTTCATATACGACCCAGGAGATAGAAGGTTTAAAATTTAAATTATTAATTATTTATCAAGTATGACTGAAGAATTTATTAAAGCGTTGTGTGTATACAGTCAGTCAGTCAACCATTCAATTTTAGAAATGTATAGTAGACAGAGATGCAAGTGTTGTACAAGTACGAATGGCATTTTAACTTGTTAATAAATGGACGCAACATTTAACTTAGGGTTTAAAACTCTTTGAGGATTTTCATTTTCATTAGTTACAGTAAAGTTGTGCATAGTTATGTAAATCCAGTCTGAGATTTTCTTTTAGTATAAACAAAACAGTACAATAATGCTAAAAACTTACTTTATGTTTAAATACACCAAAATAATGTATTAAAGAAGCAATGCGAAATGGAATGATAAGGCGACCAGCGCACACAGATAAAACTCAATATGGGAAAATAAATGTTTTTTAAAAATTTTGTTTATAAAATCTGATTTGAAGCAGATCAAAAAAATCCCAATGACTTCATATCATAAAGCATTTTATATTTTGATAGAAGGAAAAATTATACAAAGTCAATTAAGAATTAAAAAAGTTTCTTATAATAACGAGAAATAGCTTAATCTAACTTGACCCACCCACACAGAGCTAAAATAGACTGATTGACTGAGATGATTCCGTCACGTAGAAATACTCATAAAGAATAAGAATACTGGACTGTCTACTAATAATAGAATTT
>JAQGAA010000180.1:0-28550 GCA_034696425.1 Isotoma viridis
CGCTTTTGTCGCAGCCGCTAATAATTAGCCGCTCTTGGATAGCCGCTTAAGTTGGGCCGTTCAAGTCGGGTGATCACAGCAATACATTATGCAAAAGTCAACGACAGTATTGCTTTAAGAATTAACTTGCTATGTATCGTATTAACTGCGTTTTTTATTTATTAGACTAAGTACATAAAGTTTTTCTCTCAACGTTCCTTTCATTTTGATAACACGTTTCACACATTTTCTTTACTCTCACCTGTGTCAACAGAAATGGCTCAAGTAGTAGACAAATAAGTTAGTGTACGAAACAAATAGGAGGAAAAGTTTTGAATTGAATAAAAATACTAAAAACACTGACCACTAAAGGTGGTCAGCGATAGAACTAAGAAATTGCAATTTGAAAAAACTACTTAAACATTATTGTATAAAATGCTTAAGTATTGAATGCTTTAGTTTAGACACATAACTTTCTTTTGTTTTAAAAAGAAAAGAGCTGAAACTATCATCGTGAACCTTTTTTTGTATAGGTGTTGGATTTATTGGAAATATTGAATTTATTTCTCCAAAGGATTTAAACGGTAAAACTGTATAAATTGAAACAAACTTAATCTTGATAGACTAAAATCCATATTACATTATACTCAAGGTTAGTAATTTCATATAGAGGAGACTTTAACAGACTCGGCCATCCTTCTACTCTAGATCGACACTCGTTTTCTTTCGAGTTGGAACTATCGAACCACAGATTACTCATGCATGTATTTAGTTTAATTAAGAAAAATATAACGAAATATAAGTAAATTATAGTCTAATTGCACTAATTTACTTTAGACTGTACATGACTAATTTCACACTACAACCCATAATCATGTCTTATTTAGAAATTTATCCCAGTCCCATCCACCTCTTGAGAATGACAACACCGTGTATTTTGCTAACACGCGGAGTAAACACCCATTTACTAAAATGACAATGACATAATGACAAGATAGGCTGATGGGCTACCGACAAAAATAAATTACATCAAACTTAAACCACTGAAGCCACTATCATTATTATCATATTACCTAAATTACTCTTTGTCAATCTCAATATACTACACGCACATGGATGTAAATACGACTTCATTTAAGGTAAAGTTAGACAACTTTCTTCGTGCTGATTTCTTAATAATAATATTCAAAGGTGTTGTAGACAAACACAAAACATTAATTTCTTTGCAATAACTAACTCCCGTCTGCAGTATACTACTCGTCGTTTATAGAATAAAAAAAGTGCCGCAAAAAACGTACCGTTTATTCATTGTTCAAACTAAAGTTGAACGACATAATCTCATTGTAATTGCTTTTTATTTAAGGACAAATAGTCATAGTTTTTAATTCTATATACATTTATAAACCAGTGTACGTAGAAAAATCTTGCAATTTTTTTTTTTTAATTTCATTGAAAATTGTTGGTTGAAGTTGCATACCTTGAGTATTATAAACCTGTATAGAAAAAGCGACAGGATTGCATGCCTAGTCGAATATTTGACTTTTCAACTATCTGCTTAACCCAAATAATTCGATTAATAGAAGCAAGCTATTTTACAAGTAGTAAGTCAGTGAAAGCTCTATTCAGTCCGTTTATTTTACAATACCACTAATAAAAATGTTATACATATGCGCATATATAGTTGAATGAAAAGGGTTGAAAAAGGAATAGAATTCCCCCCATTATATCTCATCACAATGTGCTCATCCAGCGTACAAAATTGATAAATTGAGCGTTGAAAATTAAGTGGATCTGTCTCTTGTCGGTCGGTGGGTTGGTTGGAGATGCACAGACATTGAATAGTATAATGAAATTTGTCATTCATTCATGCAAGTTTACTTACTAGCTCTCATATGAAATATTCAGCTTTCACCATTCACATTTCTCCTCAGACCAACTAAATGTTATGTCTCTATTCCTTTTGAAATAGTGTGGTAAGTACTCTTTCAAAACAAATGATCCTTAAGTGCATAGTGCACTCTTCAATCTACTAAAGCAATTACTTCGCGATTATCTTGAACAAGTTTCAAGGTACAACTTCAAGACACGAATTGTCCAAGTGTCTTGGTTTTTATAGACTGGACAGCCAGCTGCCCGTTCCACAAACTTTGATGTGACATTTAGCTTTCTTCACTTAAAAAAGATCGTATCAACTTCACGGTCCTCTGGTATAATTTATTTGCATTCATCATTACATATTTATACTCAAAGTGGTTCCATTAGCTTGCATTTGTGTATCATGACTATCGTCGTCGTCACTACCACGTATCCAAATTCAGATTAAATTATGTATCGCTTTATATTCTGAAAAAAATTGTTTTGTCTTAAGATGATGGTTGCCTCCTTACAACACTCACTATTAATGCAAATGAAAGGATTTTCACAATGAACCAAGCTTGGGATAGTTAACGATTGAATGACAATAAGATTAATCCTTATTTTGATTCATTGTATAACTCAGTGGGAAAAGTAAGTTATAACTTTTATTAAAATGAGTTGGACCTTATATGTTAGTAATTACTAAGAAAGGGTACAAAGGTAATAATATCGTTTGTGGGAAGTAGAATAGAAACGAGCGTAATGGGATCGCATGGTTCCTCATCAAAAGGAATAATTCATCACCTTATTTATTTACAAATGTTCTTCCTATTATTACAGACCCAAGGTTTTCTTCATCCTCTTCCTGAAGACTCAAGACAAAAGACAAAGTTTCCATGTATTCTAAGTCATTATGCGGTTTGGTAGTTACACCGGAGAGAGACTGGTTGTAAATTTACAAGACTTATTAGTTGGAATAAAACAAGAAAGGGCGTTTTCTTCTGAAGAAGCTAGTCGCTTTAGGTGCATAGAATTTGACTCATAAAATATTATTGTATTGTTTATCCAAACCACCAAGTCAAATGGAAGACGACTTACAGTCTAAATCCAATTTGGCACACGGATTTCTGTCTCCAGAAAATAATTTCATAAGTCTAAAGTCTAGTTTTACATGCTTGCTTATGCATACTATGCCAACCTCTCGTCTACCTGTCTTTCTTGTCACACGTGGAAGGTAGCTAAGCATACCAATTCGTTTATTCATGTTCTAATTGGATAAAATTACTCAAGTAATTGGCAGCCTCATGATGATGGGTTTAAATTATTCTGTCTCTATAAATATTCACTTGTGACAAGACAACCACAATCATTTGTGTGGTTCTTTAAGTATCCCGTTAACAGAAACATAATAATGTATACGCTGAGTGTATGAAACTTTGAACTCCAAGCGAGTTTAACCTTTGTTTAGTCCGAAGAGTAATAAATTGCTTGGCTTGATAGTTTCAATGAGCGATATAGCTAGTGACATTTCGAAAATGTCGCTTGCGAAAATGTCTCGTTCTTTAAAAAAAATCACTGGGAGTTTCAACCCTTAACATAATAATTTTGCACTCTATTTTTAAAGGATGACTTTGTAAAGGCATACTTACGACGTAGAATCATATCTTATGCAATAAGACAAAATTTACATAAACTGTTGGGACAATATGGAATTTGTACAGGTATTAATTAGGTGTGAAAAGATTAGGGTTTATTCTTCCAGCGTGACAAATACTCGATTTTAAAAGTTGAACTAGACGATATAATATATTTTCAATTTAGGTCTAATTTTGTATTAAGTCCATGAATGACAACTTGATGAGCGCTCCAAAGAACAGTTCAAATGCGCACGATAGTAATGTATTATATTATGATTCGTATATGGTACAACAGATGAAAACAAAACAAAATAAATTAAGTCAATTAGACCTGCCAATGAATATGCTATAGATAAATGGTATGAGACATTGACTTTAGTATAAAGCTCCTACATAGTAACAAATTACAAAAGTACGGCTTCATCAATGATTACATGCACCCAATGCACATTATTGCCCATGATTACAAGTATAAGTAAACAATTTAAGGCACTGACTCCTTCAAGTGATTAAAATTCTATTACCACCCTCTGTGAAAGGTCTTAAGATTAGGCATACGGAATATAGTTGGAGTCGGAAGGCTTGGTTAATTAATATTCAGCAGTCAAAGCACTGAAACTGGTGATCCAGGGTGAATTCAGGCTTTAACCAGACAAATTCATGTTCTGTCTTCCTACTCATATTTTGTTGAGTTTGTCCATTCCCTTCAAAATTGAGGCGTTGCCTAGTCTTAATGCAAGACCTAGGATAATTTCAGCATTTGATGAATTAGTTAGATCAGAGCAATAAAGTTAAAAAAGTAATCTCAATTGCTTTATACGTAACGCTACAAAGTGGAGATGAAAAAATTGAGACTAAATTTTGTAAATGAACTTAGGTTTCCGTTACAACATTACGTTACTATACTGCAAAATCAAGAGTGGTTCAGGGGCTAATCCAAATCCTTACTTTCAGTCCACAGCTTTATACTAAAAATACTATAAAAGTAATACGCCTGAAATAAGGGCATCTTTTAGTAATTTTAAGTTTTTTGCATGGTAACAAAAGCCATTTACTCAACTGACTCGACTATTAAAAACTCTTTCCTTTGTCATTTTATTACCTTATACATTTTAGCACACAGTTTACTCATGCCAATTCAAGGGTTGTTTAAAGAGAATAATAATTCTTTCAAATTGTAACCCTTGACCTTACCAGAATTTGAAGCATGTACTTTATGAGTCAAGTAATATTATGCCTATTTAACTAACATTTTACCAACCATAAAGGTACTAAAAAGCTATTTCAATTTAAAAATGTCTCATAACATTTTATTAACAATTAAATCAGTTGATTTTTCAACTGAAATGTGAAGTTTTAGTCTATTTGACTATTTTCGAATAAAAAGAAACAAGAAATAGATCTAGATGTTTTGGCATTTTGTTAAAATGTAAACTATGTGGACCAGTAAGGGCTTATTCTCTGATGATGACGACAAAGACAAAAGTAGGAGCTTAAGAAAGCATGATGTTTTTATTCAAGTAAAAAATGTACATGGGAAGATGAAAGTGAAGGAGGAAGAGAGAGAGAGCGAGACTGGTTAGATTGGGTTTGAATAACAATGCATTTATTGCCTGAGGGGAATGATGGATTTCTTTTGTGGAGAAACCAAAGCCTTTCCCTATCTCATGGATACATATGTATCCATCCATCCCTTCACCTCATGAAATATATTGGGTTGCTTTCTCCGACACACACACATTCTTATAACTAATACCACTGCCTTGGATACAGCTTCAACCGATTCAATCCCTTTCTCAATCCCACGAAGTAACCCAACAACTTGTCTCATTCTCCTTACACCCTGAAATATATTCAATCCTTTGTCACTTGACTTAGGCCAGACTGATCGTTTACACCTAGAAGTCTCAGGGCCGGACCTGACTTACATAATATCATGGTTTGTAACACATAGACCGGCATACGTATTCAATCAAAAATCTATCTTTGTTTTGACAGTTTTGCTTCAATGAAAGTAACTTGTTTTAGCGTTAGGCCATTTAATTATCCCGTAGTACTTACCAAAGTCAAAACAGCTAAAAACGAACAAAACTTTGAAGATACAAATTAAAATGCAAATTAGTCTATAAACTACTTCCCTAAAATTTGTACCTTGTTACATGATGGAGTTGGAGCAGATGAGACTTTATGCATCAACGAAGAAAATGCTTGTTTGGGGTGACGGATTTCCAGATTTGAGATTGGAAAGGTGTTTAGTTTTGTTCTACTCTCGTGGTTTTTCTCTAGAACACATTAGATTGTTAGAGAGAGGATGAGATTTTGTAGTAGAAATACGTCGTTATATTTGTAGTAAGGTCTATTAACTAAGACAATAGGAAAATATGCTGACAGAGGTCCGCTGACTCAAGAGTTTGTTGACAATACGGCTCTGCATACATGTGTGGATCTAAAGATACAACGTGTCGATAGGAACGAATACAAGAGGACTTAGGGAGAAAAGCCAGAGCACTAAACACAAGCCATGACCTGAATCCTGGATTTGCTCAGATATTCTAAATTCATATCAATATTAGAAACGTGTATCTCACACGTATTTCTCTATACTTTTAGTACTATTTCTACTACTAAACACATCTTTGTATCTAAGTAAAAACTTTGTAAATACGTACGCAATGCCTATGAATAAGTAAATATCTATGGATAAGTTTACCTAAGACTGAGTAATACATATAGAAATAGAAAACACTTTCATATCAAAGGAGAAAGCACCTGAAACAACTACACGTAAGTAGGTATTATTCCTTTTGAAACAATTTTGACAGGTTGAACAAAAGGGAAATCCCTTATATAAATTTATGTCAATCGATATGATACAAGTTTATACAGATGTTATTACTATTGTTTCTAAAGAACCACTTCACATTACAATAGCTTTTAGCATCTGTATACGAACTTGACTCCATGCATGTTCTCTATTGAGTCCACGAAATAGTAAGGAATCTACCCTTGAAGGGCAATATTATCATGGAGTATCTTTTTTACTGTGCATCTTCAGTAATATCTTGATTCATTTTTCTACTCTTTAAGTTTCAAACTTTAGGTTACATAATGACTTTTCAGTTTTTTCTCTTATTAAAAATACTAAAAATTTTGTAATTATAAAGCCACAGAATTTTAAAGTAAAATTAATTATTCCTGTAAGGTGAATGTAGGTGACTGCAGCTTCCTTCACTCACACCTTGAAAATCGATTGACGAAACTTCATAGCCTAGAGCAAGAAGGGGTTTATCTACATTTAAATTTAATTTATGCATTCTCTGGCATTTTAACGACATCCAGACATCACAGACAGATAATGAAAAACAAGTGCCTAACTCAATGCATTACATTTTAATGACTTTCCTGTGGTAATGGTAAACCTTCATTCTGCTTCCAAGCTGTAGAATATCTTCGTATATTAAACAAAATGGTGCACTGCACTGCTAATACAGTCTTTCTATTGAAGTTCAACCACCTTTTAATATTGTATTTGCATTGACATGAAAAATGTCGCAAACGTTGCAAGTGTTTTTTACTGATGCAAAAATGAAAATTAGTCAAGGTTGAACACGAGTTTAACTTAAATTTTTTGGATGGAAAAAATGTATAGTACAAAAAACTAAAGCTAGTTATGATGATAAGTTGAAATAATCATATCGGTGAAAATGCTGCTGAAATTTCAGTAGGTTCAGTCAGTCAATAAACCTCCATACTATATGATAGATGCTATTTTAAAAATAAGTTTAACACATCTCCTTATGCATTAATTAGATTTCCCAAACTAAACTTCATACTGCAGTTGTTTAATCTGCAAAACTCAGAACTTTCTTCAACAAAGTTTTCCAGTAGACTAGATTTGTAGTCAAGTTAAAGTATTTGTTTTTTAAACAAATCATTGTGAAACCATTCTTCATAAAAAGTAAACTCCTCTTTCCTGCTATTTATAACTTTATCCCTAAAAAATTGTCATTTGCCCCAACTTTCCCCAACTATACATTTTTCACTTGGCCTTGACTCTGACTTTTAATTGAATTGCATTGTATTTGAAGAAGTTTGTAGAAACTAAGTTGCTATTATCTTGCTTTCTTATAAACACTACATAAGGCAATGTACAGGATTCTATTTGCCAGGTAGTTAATTTCTCTAATATTATTCTAGTAAAAGCAAAATACCATTTTTATACATCATCAAAACAGCATGAATTATCCAAATGTACAAAATCCCAAAATTGCTCTACATTGTTTGCAAAAGGCAAAATATCGCACTAAAATCATTTTTAAGAAAGCTTGAAAGTAGATTTAGAAACACGTCGATATAAATTTCTGGAGGCTTATTGATGAGGATACTAGGTAACTGAAGATAAGAGTTATACTCAAACACCGTTTGAGGCCATTTGACACTTGTACCGCTTAACCTCTCGTCTCAACATGAATAACACAATAAATCGATATAATTTCCACTCACAAAAGAATTGTGGACATAATGTATCAGCCCAGTGTCTACTTTTGACAATACTGAATGGCTTTAAGGAATGCGAAATCAAGACTAGAGACTTTGGGGTATTCAGTAAGAATAAAATGTACATTTTCCAACGTATTTTATATGAGGAAGGGTAAGTGACACAAATCCTTCGTCTTTTACTCACGAAACCGTCACTAATCCATAAATGAGTCCCATGATGTATCCCTTTACCTTTGTCTGGAAAGATTTTTTTTCTGAGAAAGTGGTAAAAATCAGTGAGACGAAGATTAGATTAGATGGGATAAGAGCTGATGTGTCGTGATAGGTGATATGTGAGTTCATAAAATAATATAATGAATATGATCCGATATACATTCTTGTTCACGTTTTTCTTATGTAATAAAAATACATTGATATACTTCCGTAGCAGCATTGTATGTTTTCATTTCTACTGGCAAGTACATCACACAAGCCTTACCTAATTCTGTTCTGTTTCTCTCTAGATGCAACTATTGCATTGTACATTTCTCCTAGCTTTCCCAAACTTCTATTATCACACGTACTAACTTCATTCTTTTGCTACTATAAGGACATGGTTTTAGCTCATAGTGCTTGATGCCCCAACCGTAGCTGGATATTATAAAGGAAGTCATTCGACGTGAGGATTCTAAAGCTATAATTTCCCAGAAATAATGCCAAGGACGACCACATCCCGGATAAATTTATTCCATTATTGACGAAAGTGTCCATGATGAAAAGCTGTACATAGTACACAAAACGTTATAAAATTGTGTTAGCGTTGAAATTTAATGTTAAAAAAACTCAGCAGAATCTACAAAGCCCAAAAATTAAGGAATGAAATATTTTGATTATCTAGCCTACACGTATTTGTAAGTGTGTTTTCTCCAGTTGTATTCGTCGGGAAACTGACTTAACGAGATCCAAAAGCTGAAGCGGATAATATGCATTTACAGAGATGACACATGAGAAAGACAATCAGCTCGCTTTCAGTCAACTGGGGTAGCTAATATTATGACTTCTTCTGGTATAGATCACTTTTGTACACCTACCTTTTACTAAGAGCAAATGTTATGGAATGGATATTCCAGGGAAAATAAATTTCCTTTTGTATAGTCAATGCATAGTATCATATTGTATCACTGCTTTCACTTTCCAAACCCTCTAGACTCTCATGAGATACTACTACGATGAGTATATCCTATGGCATACTTGCATTATATTAAACTACTTACTCAGCACCAGGAGCCAAATTCTATCAATAAAACATACGTTGTATATGTACATGGAGTATGTAGTAATAGTCCAAGTACTCACTCACTCACTAGTAGTAATCGATAGTCTTTGGAAATAACATAGAGTTGTCTAAACACAGCACAGCTGTGTGTCAATATCAACACTAACTGTAGGTGACACTTGGCAGCTGACAGGGAACCTAAGATTGCTTCTTATCTCAGCCATCCAACAACTCTTCTGATACAGATCAACTATCCTCTACTTGGTTCTCGTATCGCAGTCTATGAAATACCAAAAGGAACTGCTTCTGCATTATTATGACCATACGTACCTAAGCGACCTAAAATCCAAGGTAAAAAACATTATATGATCTCATACAGTAAAGCAAGATACGTATGTTGGACGTCTCCAGGGAAATCATTTATCTATAAAGGACTCATGGATATCTATGTGGTGAAAATTCGGAATGTGCCAAGTATCGTTTTTTATACTCCTCTTACTACAACACGAATTGTTTTCTCTCTTTATACTAGACAACTTTCAGAGATGGTAATGCACGCATAAAATCGCTCACTTCAAACTCTTGGACTTTTCATTAATTCCCAGTCACAAGTGATTTGTTTGGAATTGTAACATAATAATTCCTACCCATTAGCATTTATGTTTTATACGTAAATATTCTATGATGATCAAGGTAACCTTGAAAACTAAATGCATATATTATTTTTTGCATAGAAATAAAAAAAGAAAACGCAAGTGGAAACCGATGAGCTCATGGTTGTAGTTGTAAATCTATACATTGCCAAAAAAAGTCAAGACACCCAACAGATTTGTTACTTAATGGATGCCCAAGGAAAGATAGATGCATATGTGTGTAGTTAGTTGGTTGGTTAGATGATAGTAGTAGATAGGAGAGGGTAGATATCCTCCCTATTACCTTTTCTGTCCCTTGTACTACCACCGACCTACTCGATACGTGTAATCCAGCTCAAGAGGAAGAAATACCGAATCCCTCGGAGACTCAGAAATCTATGGAGGCAGAAGGAAAAAGGCAAACAGTCTCATCTCTTTGCTGACAGTCCAGTTTTAGTTCAACCCTCTCTTATAGTGAGTAACTACCACCCTGGTAGCTCCATGCTCTGTCTCAAAAGACTTTCTTTTTGTCATTTTATCGGGAACAAAAGTGAAAGCGAGCCGGAGTTAAAGGAGTTTGTATTTATACCTGGCTGGCAGACACTACTATTACTACCATTTGAGTAGTTATAGCATGTTGAGGAAAGTTGTATTCGCATATTATTTCAAGGAGAAACTTATCCTATGAAAAGAAGGGGAAATAGTTGTAGATACGATAAGTAAACCATGTTAGTCCTAACAAGATCTGAATCTCAAAGGAAGAAGGACAGAGAATCCACTCTGGACAAATGCTGAGCTTAAAAATCAGCTCCGATTTGGGCTGAGGATTTCTTTTACAGAAAGAAGTTTCGCGGTGGCAGTCAGTAGTGCTACGAGCTAAGTCCCAATTCAATAAAAAATGGTGGAAAAATTTACGACTGGGATTAAACCATGCATCTTTGATCCCATTTCCTTACAGGCCGTTGACGACCCTCACTCAACATTATATTTTTTTTTCTTTTTTTACCTTTTTACAAGGATTTGACCACCAACCTCATTCACCCTTAGCTCCCCTTTAAAAAATACAAATACACGGACGTTTTTGAGCTGGGGTGTTTTGAAATCCAAACTGGGAGTGAATGTCTCGAAAGGCATACTGATTTTTTTAGTGCAACAGCTTTTAAAAAAATTTAAATGATTGAATTCAATCAGACCGATTATATTGTAGATTCTATTTCATCTTAATAAATCAAGTTTCGTTTTTCCCAACGATGTACTATTCAGCATAATAACAAAGTTTGAGAGAATACACTTAATGGTTAAAGACTAAAGAATATTGATGAACAGTGACTGACTGCTAAATTTTACAAGAAATATTACACCATTTTTTCATCATAACATTTTCAGAACTTTGAATATTATTACAATGAATGTGTAGTATACGTCCATTATTTAGGGTCACTGCAAGAGAAATTCGTGGTAACAAGCAAATTAGCTAAGTGACCGCTTTACATAAAAGTCCAACTAACTTCATTACCCTTCATACCATTTGAATAAGTCCAAAATGAAAAGGAGCATTTAAAGTTGAATACAAATTCTCTTTGGGGATAAATTTTACCAATTAAAGATTTTCAAATACGAATTCCCCATAAATCAGCAGGTAATCAGTTAGTAGAACTAGCAGAAAATCAACATTTTATTATAATTAAGTGTTCGTCGGATTTCATGAGTTTCTTTCGTGAAAGACCCATTATGTTTTCACCATGGTAAAAGCAACACTGAAATACAAATATAATGGTTAATAAGGCTTTAATAGGACACGAAGTGCAATGTCATTTTTATGTAAAGCTAACTTAAGTAGTAGATTGTAAGGATATTTATTGCATACAAGTAAAAGTGATCGATTGGTTTGGAACGTGACAACTGTAGTGGACAATATAGTGATGTAGCTGCGTAAAAATGTAATGTATGATATCGATGACAGGAGAACGCTGCTGGTGATCCCCACGGGAAGTGGGAATCATAATGTGTAATATCTCGCATGTTACACTTCCTCGATATATCTGACCTATTCAAGTATACGTAATTTTACGTTGTTAATGTGGCAGAAAGTGATACTCCTTTTATATACAACTTACACTCGTTCAAACAGGAGACATGATTGACACATTGACAAACTTTTCCAACAAAACCAATCAGAGAATGTAAAAAATTTATGAAAAGAAACTGAAGAAAAAACCACTGTGGATTATTTTCTTGGACAGCTGTCGTCTCGTACAAAATTTTTTACCTATCAATTGAATAGGTTATACATAGAGAACCAATTCCACACATGACTAGATTCCACCTGGCTAAGTTTTTTTCTAAGAAAGTGGGCACAATTCATTTATTCTTGTTCATTTCTAAATCCACGTAAGTTGACTTGTATTTGGCTGCGTTTACATAAACCAGGCTAAATGAATTTTTCAAGAATCGATATCATCAATTATTTCGACTTAGCATTTAAGCAATATCATTCTTTACTTCAATTCTCCACCAAAATTATATTCGTTTGTGTAGACAAGCTTTTCCATAGTATTTTATATATAACATTCTTAGAAATGGAAAGGTGGAGTAGGGAGTAAGCTAGTATTTTTAATTTAAGATTAGTATAAGTAGAAAACACAATTTGGGGTAAATATAAATATTATGCATTCATTGACGAAAAATTCCATACTTACGCTGTATGTTGCGTGATATTATTTTTTGATTTTTTTGTGTCCTTTCGTAATTAAACTTCGACACTAATTAAGCAAGTGTCTCAACCTTATGTTGTTGTTAGCTTTATACTATTATGATTTTAGGCGTAGTTAAATGCCGAAGTTAGTTATTTTGAAAGTAGACATAAATCTTAATTCAAGTCATAAGAGTACTTAACAATTGTAGCAATCCACGTAGGCTTTTTCCTTAGTCCTTTCGTATTGATCACAGTAAACATGCATGGCATGGTAATACTAATAACTTGGAAACCTTTGTACACACGCACTTTTCATTTGATTCGTACATTTTTAGTAAAACATGCAATAGCTTTTAAACTGGGTGTGTACTTAAAGTATTTTGTAAATAGGGGCACGAATTTTACAATTAAAAGATAATTGAATTTCTTATGTAAGCTAAAGTGTGCTTTTTAATTATTTTAAAACTCACAGAGCTCCTTTAATTGTACAGAACCTTCCAACCCATACATCTCTCGGTCTCTCACTATCGCTTTTATATATGTCTAAAAGTTGAAACGTATTGTTATACATTACGTTTAATACCAAAAGCTTTTATTTGTTATTTTACTACTGTAAAATGAGTTTAAAATGCCAAAATTTATGTAATAAACTATTAATTATAACTCAAGTAATTTCAAAAAAAATTTTTCAATTTCAAAGTGATTATCCAAACTGAAGAGTCGTACATTATTACGAAATATAAAATAACTTTTAATAAAAAAAATGAAAGAGAAAGAGAAGGGGAGTATAATTAGTACCGAGAGTAAGATCTAGACATTTTCTCCCATATTCTTCACCCTAGCTTATTAATCCCAACTTTTAAATAAGATTTATCGGTTTCTGAACCCCTTCTTTACTCATAACGCATAAATATAATATTCAACTCTCCAGATATCAGTGGTCTTGTATTTGGGAACCTAAAGGTCTAATATTACTAGTAAGTTACTAAAGAGGCAGATATGTAATACAATCGCCTCGTTGTATAATATAATATCAAATATAAGATTTATTTTCATTACAATCCTTGAAGAAACATACTAGTAAAGTAAACCAAGGCAAGGTATTCTACACGTTTCTTATGTTCAAGTTGCTCCTATCAATACCTTTCTTCTTTACACAATATCATTATCTTATCATTGCATTTCTGTCTACTCATCACATCACGTGGTTCGTTATTTCTATTCTGCAAGCAGTTACCGGAAAAACATACCTTAAAAAGAGCTAGTTAGTACCACGTATAATTTCTACAGAATAGTATATATATATACAAGTGAATGGATTCATAATATAAAATTCCACTGCCAAATTGAGTGACTGTGCAGGTAAGCCATAGTGATTTCGCGTGAGGGCTGGACATAATGAGAAATAATGGGGGTAGCAGGAAGACAAACCTCCATCCTCGTTATAATACTCGTGTGTAGTCCTTCGCCCTTTAAACTACTTCGTTATCCTGTCTCTTCTCTTCACTACTTTCACCTTACTTTTTCCATCATCATCATTCTCTAAACTAGGAACAAACTCACCAACACAACTGGAGCCCAGCGAAAGAGGAAAATTTCATCATTTAGTTAACGCACTCTCGTTTAATACTGCTGGAAATAATACCATGCGACAACTTTCAGGATGTAGATAATGAAATGCTCCATTTTGCACTAGAAGTAGGTAATATGACTAAGCAATGAGAAATTCCGAAATCCCACAAGCCCTCGACTCGAAAAGTAGAAGACGTTGAAGAAGTGAGAATTAAGACTGCTCACTTATTACAACCTTCATATTCTAATCTGCTGGTAACGGCAATGAATCTAGACTAACCATTGCATCACGTCTCTACACTACTACTAGTTAGTCTGAAATTTCTCTTACAAGTGAACTCAAAACTTCTAAACATGAACTAAATTTTGACATACTACTGCATCTCACCATATATGACAGAAACCTACCACAAGTAATAAACAGTTTTCTTCGTAGACAACGCCATAGTATATTGCTGCTGTATGTGCTTTCTCCATTTTACTTGGAATATTTTACATAGGATCTTACTTTAGAGGGTGAAGCAATATTGGTAGAAAACACAAAAACCATCTTTCTTATAGTATTGTAATAAAAACATATCACAATAAATAATTTAGCACATAAACTTACACGAACTTTACAACCAAAGAAAACAAAAATTGTTTGTTGGGCCGTGTTAGCCCTTGTTATCTTATTATGTATTTTCACCTACAAGATTTTACTGATTTGATATCTTTTATGCAGTTTACTCAAACTCAAATGCTACCATTATACAAGTAAGTACTTAATAGTATATTGAACGACGTTTAGCCAAACGAGCTAGGAAGTTGATGTATTCGTGGGTACGGTTTTTGGTACGTCGGCTAAGTTGTACTAAAGAACTAGGTATTTATTTGAAGTTAGGTTTTAAGTAAACAAAAGCAACGCCCATGATTTGGTCTCTTTAAATAATATTTCTAATAGTAGGCAGTAGGACTTGTGCAACCTAAAGTGAGTGCTATATCCAGAAGGGGGAAATATTCTTTGGTAGAAATATTATGACTGCTTCATAGGCTCCTTTATTTTTGAAGGAATATAAAATAATACAAATGGATGTGTTTGATGTACAGAGCGATTTACTTTATGGTGATAACATCTATAACGGCTATAAATTTATCTAAAATCGTAGACACTGAAAGGAAAGAAAAACGTCAGTAAATAAATCAATAAATAAAGAGCATATCATAAAATAAAGTGCAGTGTATGCATGTCAGTCACAGTTAAAGTGAATCACAAGATAGATTTCGGATCCAGGAATAATTCTTAGCTTGTAGTTTTCTTAAAGGCATTATTGAATTTTTGGTTAGTTTGTTTTAGAAAATTTGCATCATGTAAGTACACATTGTAAAGTTTTCTTTCTTAATTTGGGCTTTTTGTAGTATGTTTATTAAGTTTTGAATTATGCTAATTATACTCATTGAAAGAAGTGGCAAAAAAAGACAAACTTTATATTAAGAATAACGAAGGTTTCTTGTTTTAGTGATTCAAATGCCTTGATGATATATAACTGGGGCTGTTAAAAATCAGCGTGACAATAAGAGCACTGAGTGAGCATTAAAAATCAGAAGTTAATAAATTGTCATTGCAAATATGGATTTGAATGTCGAACAAACTTAAATGAAGTTTAACAACCCTATTTTTCAAAGAAAGACAAATGTCATTTTACTTGAAAGGAATAATTACATACATAAATTTTAGTTAGGACTTGGGTATTTTAGAGAGTAATTTTGTTGTCATAATTCACGATGGCGAGTACAAATTAAACATACTGACATTGCAGTTGAATTAGCCATAATGATTTAAAACTGGAGACAACTAGTGTATTCTTTATCTGAAGTGACGAGACTTTATCTGAGTGAAGGAATCACGCAATCCTACTTGAGGATGTTGGCTCCGAAACCAAAAATAATAAAGTTATAAAGTCTCCAGCACTAATTGAAAATAAAATTACTCGACTGTGTTTGATAGTTGTGGTAAAAGTGCGTTTGATAATTCACGCTGACATTTTGTTCCTTTCAGTGTAATTAATACTTTTATTAGAGTGAGTCTTATTTCTTTAATTTTAATAGTACTAACAATCAATTCCTGGAGAAGAGACTAATGCTTATTTAGTATGTCAAACTAAAATTTGTCACTCAATGGGGTAAAAGTGAATGACAAAACAGAAATGCTATTTAAACAGAAATTGTTGTTTGTCCCTGTTATGTTAATTCCTTGCATCGTAGCGTAGCAAGTCTCTGTGACATGTATTGAGTTAGAGATATATATTACTGAGATTTTTCGAGTAGTTAAAATTTTACGGTCAAATCATCAAAATAATTACTCATAATTAAATAAATGTTATGTAGTTTGTTATGCATACCTACTACTCTAAGCAGTAGGTTGGTATTTCAATGAAATGTTACTCTAAAAGTAAAAGTATAGTTTGTGGGTGATGCAATCTAGTACTACTTTCTAACGAAGGCAAGCAATCATAATATCATACCACTGATAGTACGAAATGACTTGGTGAAGCAGACGATAATGTTACATATTAACATTAGTGAAAGTACTTATAGGGAAGGGTACACCATCCTATAATATATTAGTGCTTGGTTAACATGACAAAATGAGCGAAATGCACCACACAGGGTAATTTTCATGGAAAACAAGGTTGAAGGAATTATAACTTGATTCATGGAAATCATAATATGGTAATGGCATCCAAGCAGGCATGTGTTTCAAATTATCTCTCCCGTCAATAAATAACGGAGTTTGAGGAAACACTGGACTATTGTTTGCATTGGACTGGACACTACAACTATTCAGCCGATTGTGTAATGAATGCAACGCAACAAAAATAGGTTTTGCTATCAACCATAATGTCTAATTATTTATAGATTGTGCTCTTACCACAGGAGGACAACTGCAAGTGAGTTGTTTTGCTTTTACTTAAGAGCTATAATGTATTTAGTTTGGAAAATATGAATTTTTTCAAATGAATAAGCCTGAGTGAAACCTATATAGTGAACCTGAGGTAAAGGTTTTTAACTTTTGATAACAAAAGATTAGAATTTGTTACAAAATTGAAAATATATAACATTTGGGAAAGGAGATTCTTTATCACTTGCAATTTTTAGGTTACTACTGATAGTTGAGCTTCTTGGAGCTTGTTAGTGTCATAAAATTAACTATTTCCACTTGTGACTTTTACATAACTCCTTTCAACTTGTGCCATTCAAGCCATTCCATGTTTTGTAGATTGTGAAGATAATAGTAAGTCATTTTATATATACAAATAGGAAGAAACCAAGTACTCAGAAAAAGGAAGAAAACACCCGTAATATAAAACCTATCGTATGTTCAAGCTAACATGTATTTGAATTAGTTTTAGGGTGATAAAGATAAGGAAGGGGCGCAAAATGCTCAATTTGAATTCATAAAGGAGTCTTTCGAGACGAGTATTTTTGCATTTTGAGATAGAAACTAGATGAGAAATGATTACAAACAAATGCATGAAATGGTCCACACACACACAAATATCCATGCAAATAGCAACTCTAACCCTTTCTTACTTGTATATGTTGAAACACATTAGATTAATATACTACCATGTAATGCCGTAGGGAACATACCCAATATAGAGTATTATATCATTTTGCAATAGTCAGAGAGGAAAGTAAAAACCAAAACTGCATATTGTTTTCTCTCCTTGATCTAAATTCTATACAAAAAGGTCCGTCTGTGCACTCAACTACTTTGTAAAATGCATGCAGTCGTCCAAGCAATACTACTAGTATGGTGCACATGGTAAAAACATCAAATCCATATAATAAACTGTATCATATATGCACATGAATATGAATAAAATTTGGAGGTAAAGACGAGAGAGAGTGGCTTGCAAAGAGAAAGTCAGTTAGACAAATAGATATGATGTTGTAAGTAGTGGTATAAAGTGACTGGATAGCACACGTACGGTGTGAGTGTAGGTAAAAAAGGACAAAGTAGTACCTAGTAGTGGTAAGTAGTGGTGATACCAATATATATATGAGGTGGGTTCCCATCCCATTTCTAGTATCACGTAAAACATGGAAATCTATAGGGAAATAAATTCATAGTAAGGAAGCTTGTTCTTCTAAAAACGGAAATGGCACACCGAGCCAACACTTAGACTAGCCTCAACAAAAACACACGAGTAAATTCGTATAACAGTGCACTTTTGTTCTTTATGGATGATGGTAAAGGAAGAGGTCTGTATATTACGTATGTGAACTATTTGTATAATATCTACATACCATAATATTTAGTTAGAGCCTAACCTATGGTAGAAGTTGATACTCTGGAATACTAGTGGTGCCAGTGGTATTTCGGATGGTGATACATGTGAACATGTGATGTGAAGCTAAGATGTGAAAAGAGAGAAAGAAGAAATGTTACAACTGTATGGGGCTACCTGACTTGGCACACGGGTTGGCTTGACTTTCTCCCTTCATGACTTTAGTTTTATGTTTTCCCCGTTTATCCCACTAACTTTCTCAGCTTACTTTAATGGAAAGTGAGGGAAAGTAAAGGTGAACGAGTTTTGCAGCAGAAGCAATTTAGCTTTCATGTCAGTGACCCAGGCGTTCGATAGACTTTTTGACATTTTCATCATTTACGATTCATTCTGATGAAAATCTCAATTCACCTGCCCAGTCATAAGTCAATTAAATACTCTGATGTTACTCTTTCATTAAACTGTCCTTTAGTCTAGATAGAATTAAACTATAGATGCATAGAGATACTCTCATCATTCGGAGATAATAGGGTCAGAGCGGCATAAAATTATCATTTTCATGTTTCTACCAAAATTCCCGTTCCATGGTGGTACATGGCATCTCACTTAATACAATTATTTATTTGATTATGGTATAAGCATTTTATGAACTCTTAGCTTTAGAACTATGCATTTGAATTTTTCTTTATGTGTTGATAGATTTGAAACAATTTCTTAAAAATTTCAAATTTCACTTTTATCGTATTTTGACCAGAATGTTCTCTTGTTCATTTGGAGACTAATAATTGTTTACAGTTTACAATATTCTAATCATACAAAGTAAAGAATGTTATCAAAGATAGTTTACGTTATTGTGTATTTATGTTTTCCATTTAATATCATTGTACTTAATATTTGAGAAAATTTATTCAAACTTGGTAATAAAACAAATGCAAATATTCAACAAAATATGAATGAATATGAAATAATGTATTATGTATTAATAGTGTAAGAACACAGAACGTGCCAGGTAAAGGTCGAAGAGTGCTTAGCCGTTATTTCTACTTCGGGTGCTTAGGTATCTCTAATAAACAGAATAAGCCTTTTTCTTGTTCTGTACTTAATTTACTACAACTCGGTATTAGAAAAGCTCTGACGTTGCTAAATGCGAATGCTTCAAGGAAATCAGTCAAAAGTAGAGGTAGCGGTATTGACAATTGACCTAAGTTGTAATAAAGTTTGTTTTTCTTTGCATTGGTTGGCTCAAATCATCCATTCCATTCCAGCAGTTTTTCTTTTGTTAATTAAATATTGTAATGGGTGGAATACCTACATTTAATAATAAGTAGATACGTACGTCCACTCGTTTACCTTGTCTTGGTTTATAGAGTAAAAATCCATATTTTTGCTACATTTTTTTCTATTTGACTTTACTTTTCGTTCGTTTTGTTTACATTTCTGTGAAGAATAAGGATGGGTCAATCAATATAGAACCAAGTAATATATGTTGGACTAGGTTCAATGAGAGTATGTTGTGTGTGTTCATATGTCTACATATATATACGAATGATATTCTGTAGGAATTTTCATGCTTTCTCTAATATCACTCTTTTCCTTTTAAGTATTTCCTTTCCTGTGCTAACAACACACTAATACATCAGAAAAATGTCTAGTCTACCTCATTTGCCGAATTCAGTCAGTGTTGTTTGTTAGTTTGTTCACAATTTAGCTACTCTTGTTAGAACTACGGAATGCAATTTCTGTTAAATGAAAAAAATTCGATTTTTCGCTTTAGTTCAACAGATTCAACAAACATAAACTTACATTTGAGCATGTAAATCAATCAATATGCCTCACCAGTAGTAGATATAATACCTAGAATATAGAATAAAATGTAAATAGGTGTACAAGTATGTGGTAGTCTCACAATAAATTTACTAAGGTTCAGCCCTTTCTCTCGCCCTGCATGTAATTTAGTGTATTCACATCCGGCGATTCGATGCAATGGTTTAAGTTGATAAACTCTTCCCGAGTTTCAATTTGAGTTTTATTCTACATTTACTTTTGCCCCAATCGATCTTTTGATTGTAATCTTGACCACACAACAGAATACAACAACGAAACTTGTAAAACCTTACACACACTTAAATCCACACTACTTCATAGAATACGCTAGTTTTATTTTTTAACTTTAGGTATTGCTACGTTTATAAATAGATTATTATTACTATATGGCTGTACATGGTGCTTATTGTAATGCTTCCTTATTGCTAAAAGTTTGGGATATGCATGAATGATTAAATGAATTTAAGACGTACGCACATTAATTTAAAAGAAAAGCCAGGGTAGGTAATACTTAGGATATTTTTGTATAATTTCTCTCTTACTGTTATTTCAACTTTCTTACACTAACTTTCCGCCACCGTAACATTCTAGGATATGTGCATCGCACCGTATTACTATATAATAGTACTACTGGCAGCTTTGAAACATAACAGTTCCCAAATCCCATAGGTTATATTTATAGTGTATCCATAATTTTTAGTATTAATTTAGGAGCACTATCGTCAAATAATTACATGTAATTATATTCAATATTTTATGAAACGCTAATTATTTCATAAAATATTTTACTGATACTACGGGTAATAAAAATGATATTTAATATTTTGAAGATTAATCTGTACCTGGAACTTCGGTAGTAATGGTGGATGGGGTTGAATGAACAGGTGCAGGGTGTTCAGGGAACGGAGAATCAACCCCATGGCCATGGGAATCCCTATGAGTAGGGCCTGGTGGGGCAGGGATAGGGTACGCATTGTCACAACACTCTCGTTCAGGGAATTCACTCCCCATTGTTCTTCCAATAAACAGGTCACCCACTGCCACCACCATCATCGTAATCATCAGGGTCACTTGGACCGGATGGTTTAATGGTTGACGGATTCGAACACGAAGTTGACCACCCATTTCCCTAACTCATCTCACACTTTCATCATCCAGCATTGTCTTATTTTAATATATAAATGAATTATTACTACATAAGTACATGCCAGTCATAAGTATTGTCCAATCAATTTCACAAATAAGCAAATCCTGATATATAATCCTTTCTACAGAATTAAAACTTAAACTTATCCTTCACTTTTACAATGGCTTAAATAGCTCACATGCAATAATAAACACATTGTTTTATTTTCTCCCACATTCTTATTCTATTAACAGGGAATTGGAAGCAAAGAGAAATGTTCATATTTCGCATGTGATTTAGTTTGAAGAAATCAAGGAAGGAAAGAGAGACAAGAGGACAAGAGGAGATAGACATCCCAGCAAAGCTGAGATGGTGAATAGAAAAGCCGATTAAGTTGTTAGTTGTTCCTTTCCATTATATGGATGATGGGGCAAACCACAAGAGAAAAGGAAATCGGAGCCTTTTGCTCCAAATCCAATCAAATCTTGTTAAGTCAATCTTTTCTCAATCATCAGTCACACGTAATTAATCTGCCAAGCAACTTATCTGCTCGGTCTTTTTTCAGCTACCCTTTCACTCACTTTCTCCTTTTAATCCGATTGTAAACTCTCTGTGACTCGGGAATCTTTTAACTGTAAGCCACTTCACTATTTATTGAAAGGGATAAAAAGATACAATGAAACGAAAGAACTAAAAATAGTTTCGACTCATTTCACCTTATGTTATTTCCTTGAACCCATTGACACAAGTTTATTTGTGCATATAGTTTTAAGAAATCCCATTGTTTGATTGATTCACAGAGCTTGCTCTGCTCTAGATTAGTTATTCGGGTAAACTAACACTGCAGATGTAGTTTGTACACTTGAGTTGCCGTTTGAGATCTGTAGGGTCTTTAAGATCTGCAGAGGTACTTGAAAAAAAATCTGCAGAAAACTCTATATTTCCATGCTATGTATGACTTGATTCTAATGTATATTAGAGAGACATACAAATAAACTGTCTAACCAATGCATGCCGCAATAGTATTAGAATACTTGTATCATTATCGTGTAAGTAGAAACACAACTATCCTCCTTACAAACAGATTTATTTGCATTAGGTCGCTATTGTCTTTCTTCTTATTGCTTGCTTCTTGAGAGGCATGGGAGGGAGGGAGTTAAAATTCAGTAGGAGCAGAAATACAGCTAAACAGCTAAGGAAATGGAGAAAGTGTTCTGGGTTTTTGGTTTTTCCTATATTATAAACTGCTCTTAGAGTCTTCGATCTTTGTCAAGTTGGTGCACAACGACAACAAGAAGTAAATGTTGAATGTCACCAAAAAATCTAATGTCTCACTGACACAAGAAAAACCACAATCGCAATCGGCTGAAGAAACAACATCACTTTTACTTTTTCTTCTTTATTTTCCTTTATTTTTTCTCCTGTACTTTATTTTATATTTCAACGTCTTTTACTTTTCTTTTCTTGAAGCAAGTAAGTAGTACGTTCAACAACAGCAATGATCCGTGACTTTTTTTGTTTGTATTATGTAATGTACCACAGATACTATTGCCAAAAAAGAACAACAAAACAACTGTGTAATAGACTAAACTATCTTGAAGGAGGGAAGCACATAGTAGCTAGTATAAAGTATTGAATGTATTTGATACAAGAAAGCAAAACAGAAGTGAAGGAAAAGGATCTGAGGAATGTGGTAGATTCCTTTTTTCTAAGTTACATCTAAATTTTGCCCCATAAGAGTTTTTTAGTCTTGAAAAAGTACGAATTGCAGTGATGTTATTTGTGAATAATATCAGTAGGAGAAAATCCCTTTGCTATTTTTGCTCTGTAGTTTCATCGTTTAACCCCTTTTCTTCCCTTTCCTTTGATACGAACCAAAAGAGAAAGTTACTTTCACCTTAAATTATAATCAGCACAGTTTGACTTAATTCTGGGATGATGTCCAGATAATTTATCAACTCATTATCTTAATACGTAATTTATTTTAATATTTAGTGTCCTGTTTGAGACGAAATGAGTTCACATTTAAGTTTAGATTAAGACAAAAAGTTAAGATTTAAAAACTAAAGAGATTTGATTCAAATCTGAAGAGACTTTTAAAAGGGATGATTTCTCCAATATTGGGGGAAGGTGATAGTTCTTATTTTTAAGAATGAGTTACTCAAGGAACTCTTGGAAAAGTAAGTTTCCAATTTTAACATGGTCTCGGTGAAAAAAGAAATCTTTGTGTCCCAACGTAGAAAAACTTTAACCCTCTTGAGACTTGAATTTCTTTAGATAGTTCAAAGTTTTTTTGTGTTTGTCAAAGAGTATTATTATTGAGTAGTGTTCCTGTGATGGATAATGGTTTTTCTCTCTTGTGAGGAATATCTCAAAGAGTACTCATATTATAACTACTGAATCTGTTCATGATGATCATGATAACAGTAATAATAATAATAGTCGTAGCAGAAATGAACGGGTAAGGAGTGATAATTTAGACAGGATGTGCTTGTTGGAAGTTAACAGCACAAAGGGTTGGAGTGAACTGAAGGGAAAGCACCTAGTGAAAACAGCTCTAGTAGATAGACAGAGACTTTTTCCCTTCTCACTTTGCTCCGGCTTTTTCAAACTTTCTATTTATCCTACCATACAACGTAACATCTAAGGTATTACCTTCTACCTTTTACATACTCAGCTATTACTACTCACTTCTCGCATGTATAATAGTCATAGTGGTGGAAATTGTACTGCCAGTAGGTATCATATAGTATTGCAATGCTAAAACTACTGTCGAAGAGTCACTCACTACCACATCTAACTATAAGTACTACTATGGGACTCCCTACTACTGCTATTACTACCAATACTTACTACTCATACCTTCGTCCTCCTGAACTCTGACCAAACTCCTTTAGCATAGAATAAACCTTTAGATTTAGATACGTTTACACCCAGGAACTCTAGACTTTCACAATCTGTGGACTGTTTACTACCATGTGCATGTACATTTCAAAAGTTGTAAGTACAACAAACTGAATGATCTGAACATTCATCCACTCGCCGCACCACTAAAATTCATGATGTATTTTTCCCTACTACAATAAATAAGTGTGTACACTTATATAAAACTTTTGCTTCCTAGCAAAATCATATAATCTTCTTGTTCATACTTTATCTTACTGTGACTATAATAATATTTACTTTCTCAAAAATTACCTATAAACTACCGTTCAGCATACACGATGTAAGAATCAAAAGTGACTAACTGAACTACTGAATTAAACGTTTATTTGTATTGTTGCATTTAACTGTGAGAAGTTAAAATATAGTCTGGAAAACATTTAAAAGCATAACTTGATACATTTTTTGAAAAATATTTTTGTACACCTTCTTACTCAAACAAAAAAAATGTATGAGTTCAACTGTAGAAAGAAACGTGGTTTTGCCTAATAGGTAAACATAGTAATAGTAATTTAATGATAACTCATGCCAAAATCACGTATGTCTATTTGTGTGAGCATTTGTATCATGTGCACATTTTATGTGAGTGTGTGACTGACTCTTTTACAACAAGAATTTTGAAGCGACGGAAAGAGAGTTTAGTCTTACGTTTACTCAGCGCTAGAGTATTCATGTATGTTATGATGGGGCTGGTTTGCTTGTGCTTTCTCTTTTACATCAGAGAAAGAGAGGGGTAGAACTCTGGTTCTACTCTGTATTGTCCATAGGTAAGGCTAACGGGAATTGTATTGAATCTAGTGGTGTGGCTTTACATAGTTTTAAAACAAGAACTTCACATGCGTGTAGTGAGTAGTATTACTGCTAGTAGTAGTGAATCAGAGCTCCGTCTTCCTTTTCCCCGAATAAATTAAAATGTTTTACCTGACTTTTTTTTACCTAAAATGCAATTGCTCTCCAGATTGCGAATTATGTAAAGCCTACTCATTTACTTTTCATTTGAATTCACAGTTCTTCTCTTCTTGTTTCCATTATAGCCACTATAGGTTAACTTGGACTTGAGAACGATATTTGGTATTACAGAGGAATTCCTTACAGTTAGGTAGGTGCTTGGGTATGTGAGTGACAAAACTGAAAATATCTAATAAGAACAAATGAAAGGACTTAATAGTAAAGAGATACGATTTGCTGCTAAAAGAATACGTAAAATGCTTATAATTGTAGTCCTATTAATGATGTTTAGTCTTGAATACTTGACACGGGTCACTTTTCGGTTTTTCAGTTGATGAAAAATATGCCAAGGACTTATCTAACCGACTTCTGAACCCTAAATGACAATTTGATAGGAGTAGGAGTGTTTATTTTTGAAAAAGTAACTATTGTAATTAACCACAGTATTTGGACTTTTACAATTAGACTTTCTATACTAAACAAGGTTTATATTCAAAGCCCACGAAAGTGTAGCAAATGTTTGGAAAATAATGACCCGTATTTTTTCCCTTGTCAATTACACATGAGCTTCAGTTAACCTCCTGTTAGTTTTGATGTTTCTAACTTTATGAGCTTTACCCATTGTTTTGTAATGAAAAATAAGCTATTATTTCTCAATGCTTCAAGCATTTCAACTATGACTTGTGGTATTTTTGATGGACATTTATATGTTGTAATGAGTAACATTAAAAAAGAGTCATTTTATCAAACTATACGTTTGGTTATTCATAACTTGTGGAATAGAGAGACAATATAATACATTATTAGTTCAAACTTTTTATTTCATTTTTAAGCATTTAGTTTTCGTTCACTTTAACCGTAAATTAACAAAGACATTCAATTAGTAATCATATTATTACAGTAAATCACCATGTGAGTCTGAGGTCAATATCATGTACTTTCAGTAAAGATAGTTAGATAGAGAGATGCGGTATGATAATAATACACATTTTGATTAAATTTAGTGCTGATTTAATATTTTTTGCCAGAATGATGCAAATAAAGTTGAATTGTCAAGTTTGCATGAGGTTTCTCTTGAAATGTAGCAAGAGAAAAACAACTTGAAAAAATTCATTGTTGAAAAATAGCATGTTGACTTAAAACTTGGAATTAGCTTTGTGGTATTAGTGGTATAATAAAATGTATTTAATTTACTTTTTGCATTGCTTTTGAAATGTTCTCATTTACAACTGTTGTTTGCAGAATAGAATTCAAATAGAAACTCAAATTTTTAACTTTTCGGCGATATAAGATAAGATAAATTACTTAAACAGCCTAGGCAATGTTGAGTAAAGATTAACTATCAATACTTCCTAAAAAATATATGTATGTATTGTGAAGAGTGGACTAGAGTAACATTTTGTTAGTGCACTGAATAAAAGAGAAAGACAGGGAAATTGTTTTATTCCATTATAATCATAATCATCATCATCAATGTGCTTGTCAAAAGAATGACTATTATCATCTCTTGTTTTTCTCTTCCTCTTTTTCACTACTACTGCTACTCTATTATTCTGTCCTTCACTGTGTGTGAGCTGAATTCTTCAAATGTTCGTAAATCTCGGGTTACAATTTAACTCGCAGTTTTCCTCATTCTACAACGATAAGATTAAACGATGCATTGTAACGTTCAAAACCTTTTCATTAGTCTACGAGTGGAGTGTTAGGATTTAAGCATTTTTGAAATTAAAGTAACTTCGAAGTAAACAAAAAACTTAGAAAATTTTTGCCATGGCCCCAACATCCGTAATGTAACCGCATTATGTACATGTATTTCAAGTTTTCCGTTAAAAAAACCTACCTGTGAAACTTCCCTTAGTCCGAGCCTAGGGTGCTTCACTTTTTTGAAAATATTTTTAATATTTTGCCCTTCTTACGAAAGATTTAGGGTGAAATCCGAAAAACTAGAGACATTTTAAATGATCAAAACTCATCCTGTTAAAAGTTCAGTGCTAGGAATTAACCAAGATTTCACTGATTGTAAATTGTAGCTCGTAATTTATGAAAATTTTTCACCTCTTTTCTCTCCTTTCGCTCTCTTTACTTTGCACCTGTCTAGGTTTTTTAGCAGAGTAAATTGTATCATGAAAAAGTTATAATGTTCCAGTGTGTAAAACGAAGGAAAGGCAATTTGTGCTGAAAAACGTCTTTGCCAGGGATGTAAAGAAGTGCGCGTTAATTTACAAGTAGTACAATTTATTTATTGCATACGGTTCATTCTCTTTTGCACATTGCGTTTAGTAATGGAAGTTGTATACACATTTCGACAAAATACGAACACGTGGAATGAATTTTACACTTAGCAATTTCAAATTTCAAATGTTACAAGCGTTGGGATATTGGTGGGGGGATCCAATCCCTATTTAATATGTTGCCTGCAAAAGGCCTTTCCTATAAGCGGTTCTGACTTTCAATAATTCATGTTAGGTTTATGATTGTGGTCGATTTTAATTATAAATCCTCTAAAGTCTAAACGTTTAATAATTTTTTGATCAATTAACATGTCATGATTTGAAGAAAATTTTCAATTGAAATTTAACGATGATCTAAAATCTAAAATGCAAAGCCTGTCATAAATATACAAATTATTTAATGAAATTTATCAGCTGTTCTCTAGACGTTGTATTAGCCAGTGTGTCAAGTAGATCGTTATAAATGTACACAGGAAAGGTTACCAGTTATTCCAAAGCTTTAAAAAAACAGTAGGTTTATCACCCATCATAGAGGAAAACGCCATGCAACTTTACCATGTTGGCTACCCTTTAATAAGATTGTGTTACAAATTTTGTGAAAAATTCTTCCATTCATTCAGATTGAAGTGAAAATAAACTGGCTCAAATCTCAACATGCACATGTACAGTATATTTTTTAGAATATACATGTGTGTCTATTTGAGTTTGTTTCTCATAAGATGAATTGGAATGAATGCCAGTGAGTGTGCCTATCTTCTTTCTAACCTAGCTACCGGTCAAATCTGTTCATTGTACTTTCTCTCCCTCTCTTCAAGAGAAGAATTGCTCTTAAGCCATATGCAAGGTTTAATTAGAGGATAATCCAAAGAAGAAAGACAGACTGACACACATAACCGTGTAATATTATTAGCTTACATCCTGAGTTTCTTGACTGAGATATTCCATAGCCTGCCAAACTAACCAACCAGAACAAAGTTGTAAAATGTAAGATTATGTAAAGTACGAACATTTGAAGAATTCAGCTCACACACAGTGAAGGACAGAATAATAGAGTAGCAGTAGTAGTGAAAAAGAGGA